>OX393572.1:925000-1119901 GCA_947652115.1 Blastomussa wellsi
CTGTATTAGAGAGATGTTTGGCTAGTAGAGTAAAGATACAGTAACATGACTGACAAAGAGGCATGTAAGGACCAACAATAGTTGTTGAGTTGGTTTTTATGCTGTTATTTGTCTCCCACACGATGAATTACAAGTGCTTTTCTTTAATAAAATCCAAGAATCCACATGATCCGAGTGACCTTAGATTAATCTGTTCAGTAAAGAAATGCAAAATCTGTTTTCTGGTTTAAGAATCCAATCTTGGATTTTCTTAAAGAAATGCACCCTAAGAGAAAAGAAGGGCTTCTTATGCTCAAATCAAATTTGAACTTCGGTGATGAGTGGGTAAATGGATATCATACCACAAATTAAAATCAGATTTTAAAACAGTGGCCTCTAGTTTATATACAAGCCATTTAAGCCATCTACAGGATATAACAGCTTATGTATCAAATGGCACCTATTGTACTCAGAACTAATAAAATTGAGACAAGGCTAATTTAAATTAAGCAAAAATCCAATGTTACCTTCAGTTCTGCTCCATCAAGTAAGATAGTCTCTCTAACTCGGGCTCCAGCACCAATCACAACATTGCTACCAACTGACACATTGGGACCAAGCTTAGGACACGAAGACCATTTGAAATCAATTTTTAAGCTAATTAAAATGGTCTATGTATGCATTGCATGCCTATGATGCTAGTATGATAGGCCTGCAAAGTGTGCAAAGTGCTACAGTTACATAGCTCTCTGCACACATTGCATGCCTTTGATGCTAGTATGATAGGCCTGCAAAGTGTGCAAAGTGCTACAGTTACATAGCTCTCTGCACACATTGCATGCCTGTGATGCTAGTATGATAGGCCTGCAAAGTGTGCAAAGTGCCACAGTTACATAGCTCTCTGCACACATTGCATGCCTATGATGCTAGTATGATAGGCCTAGTGTGCAAATTGCTACAGTTAAAAAGCTCTCTGCACACATTGCAGCCTATAATGCTAGTATGACAGGCCTGCAAATTGTTCAAAGGGCTAATGTCAGTGACACAGCTTTCTGCACATATGTCAGTACAATGAAGACTTCTTACCACTGCTGTAGGGTGAACCACAGCACTTGGATGAATGTACACATCACCTGAAACACCAGAAACAAGCCTTACCATAATTTATTTACAACATGCTACAATACCATTACAAGATGGAATAAAAAAGCTGTCAAATGAGTACTTGCGAATAAAATATCATGTAAATGTAGGTGTAAAAGATTCTTTTGGGATAAAAAATTGGCAATTCATGTAAAAGGAGCAGGCTAACACATCAGCTTGGACATATTATTACTAATTCACAGAATTGTTACCCCTAATATGTGGTTGGCCTTTTCCATTTTGAGCCAAAAGATCAGGATGGGTCTTGTGGTACATAGAAAGGACATTTCTATTTGCATAAATTGCGGATCTGTTAAGAAAATAACAATGGATACCAATGATCAGAAAAGACAAAATAATTATAATGAACTTTCTTGAATTACAGTCTTTCCTGTAAAACCGTGAACACCTGAAATATTTCAGGAATGTTGTTAAAATATCAATATAGCTAAATTAATCATCAATCAGTGAAGAGCCCTCTATTTTATGCACTGAAATCATTCAGTCATCAGGTCAAGCGGAGAAGTCGCCGTTTTGGATTATACGGCGAGACAAATCTGGGGAGAGAACAAACCTGTAAAATGTCCCCAGTTCCTCTACTCAAGTCCCTTGCTTGTTACAACTTTTACATGGTGCAACTTACTAGAATATAGATATGAAATTGATGCCAGATATTATTACCCTGCATTCTTGATAGAAGACCAGAATGAACTTGACTTGAATGCATAAAGTGATCCTGAACTGGCTATGGTCGCAAGAACATCCTCACCCATCCTAACAGACTCAACATTGCCAGCAAATGGTTCCTCGCTATAAAAACAAATGTTGAGATTGCTTTAGTTTATTCTTTCGAGTGACATTTAGACTGCAAGCAGTCTCTGATTTTGCTCCAAAATCTGTAACGAAAGAGAAAATTTGCACGTGCAATATTCGCCGCACGCCGCGAGTTGCGAGGGCACAAGTGCTTACTTGCTTGCTTAAGCCTCTTGATTCCCTGAGGAACATAGGGCCGCGAGAGGGCACAAGTAGGAGTCAAAAATAGACTCCTACTGTCACCCGCGCAATTTGCGGCTCGCAGCTTCGCTACTCGCACGAATATCGCCCATGCAAATATAGAGACTGCTCGTAGTCTAAGTGACATTCAAAGTGCATGGACAGTATTTGATGAGATCATGAGTTCAACTTGAAAGCCACCTGACCAGGATGGTGTAAAATACGCAGATGACAAAAAATTGGCATACCTCATTTTGCAATAATTCTTTTGAATAACTTCTCCCATAAGCTTGAACAAGGCAGCCGGCGAGAAGATATAAATACCACAATTTATTATTTCACTAACAAATGTTTCTGGCTTTTCCACATAATGCAACACCTGAAATGTGAAGGAACAAAATGTAAGAAATGGTGAACTGCTGGCTGTGGAATTATACATCAAATAAACAAACCCTAAAGTGAGTGGTGCAGTGGATTAAAGGTCATATGTCGGTCTTTGGTTCAGGCAGCCTAGGTTTGAGCCCTGGCTGGGGCATGGCATTGTATTCTTGGGAAGACACTACTTTCATGGTGGCCTCCCTCTACCAAGGTGTGTAAATTTGTACCAGAGAAAATAATGCTGGGGGGGTTAACCCTGTAATGGACTAGCATCCCATCCAGGGGAGAGTAGAAATACATATGGTACTTCTAGCCACTTCACCCTAGATAAGCGTCAACCTGTTGGACACTATGAGAGAAGTGTCTTGCCCAAGAACACAATGCAGTGACCCAGCCAAGGATTGAACTTGGACAGTTCGATCCAGAGTCCAGCGCACTAATCCTTTGGCCACTGTGCCTCCCACAGTACAGAGGGTAGAATTCACTAACCTTGTGTGTCTGAGGGTCTTCTACCAAACAGCCAAAGTTATGGGCTTGTTTCTTGTTGGCCTGGTCGAAAAAATATAAAATTTGGTTGCTTGTTATTACAACAAGACTACTCTTGCTGCATTCAAAACTTAATTGTCTGCTTGGTCTACTGTGCTTTAGTGTCTATTGCTTTGATATTTTATTGTACCTCTGTAGCCAGAATAGAATGTTCCCCTGGATGTTTTCTGTGAAAGTCAACAAATTCGAGAAGAGGATAGTCTCCCATGATGTCAGCATTCAGGACAAGAAATGCCTCTGGGTCACCCATGGCGATCTGGTCTCTAAAGTGATATAAACCTCCTGCTGTTCCAAGAGGCTGGAATTCCTGGAGGTACCTGTATTGTATGCAATATTAGCCAAGCTTTTTATATAAGATAGCATAATTATATGTTAATTTATATCTACTACTGTGAAGTTTTGAATCAAAGTAAACATGAAAATGCAAACATAATAAAAATTCCCAGTTCTTGAAACTGTGAATAATACCTTTGTCAAGAGCACAGGTATAGTCTGCATATCAGCTTATTGGCTCATCACGTCATAGCTTAACTCAGATTTTGTCATAAGCGAGTCAACATTTCTACTTCCCCCTGGCAGGGATTCAAGACCATTACAGGGTTACCCCCTCCCCCCCCCCCCCGCATAAAATTTGCTCATACCCATTTATACACCTACATGGGTAGAGAGAGGCATCAAGAGGATGAAGTGCCTTGCCTAAGAACACAACACAGCAACACAGCCAGGGCTCAAACCAGGACCTCTTGATGTGGAGTCCCATGGACTAAACATTTGATCACCACCACACTACCACAAGGCAAGATTATAGTAAATTATTCAAAAATAATGATAAACATGTAACATACCTAATGGGAATATTAAATTCTTGCTGAGCATTCTGAATAAACTTTGATAAACTCTCACTGGACTGGTAAAATCCAATCAAGATAATCTCCTTCAGATTTGGAATCTGAATTAAAAAACAAAACATAAAAGTTATAATTATTTTTGTTACCCAAGTATACAGTCTGAGTACAAATCAGAGATTTCTCCCTTAATTTTGTGACCCAGTAAAAAATCACGTATGTGTAACAAATTATAGATCACTTTACATAGCAGTTTTGCAACTGAATAACCTGTACATGTGGCTAGCAAATGATTTTTCCTGATCAAATTGGAGTTACCACAATTATGACGAAGAGGTCTTGGTTTTGTGGAAGGAGAGAAATAAACCATGAGCGAAAGAACTCTTGGAGCAAGGAACAAACATTAATAACAAACTCAACCCACACATGATACCAGGTTGGGGATTCAAACTTGGGCCACATCTGAGGCGAGTACTCTCACTAATCTCTCAAACAATCCCAATTAAATCCCTCTGTACAGACACATCTTGGATTAGAGACTTTATGTACATGGATCTGGTGATCTAATTGCACTGAGGATTTTCAGGCATCATCCAAAATTAAGACTTTCAAAGATCATTAATTAAAATTAATGAAGCTAATAATATAAAACCCCAGCTGATATCTTTAAAAAACACACTGAAAGTTATTAAAAGAAAGATTTCTGAAGATAATGCGAAAATTTCCATTAGCCGTTCATACGTTCACTGAATCCGTTTCACACGGCTTGTTAGCCGTTCATCATCCGTTCGCTTGCCATTTGCTAGCCACTGGATTGGCTAACCGTTAGGAACGTTTTTGCGTGAGAGGTCACATATTTTAAGATCAGCTTTACAGACATTGATCACTCATGTCTGTACACAGGGCCTAGACAATCAATGAAACCGATGATTATCGATGACAATATTATTGATAACAATCAATATCAATTAATCAATTGATAGTGATAATCGATGGACAATCGATCGCGAAAGTTTTTGTCCTGGCCCTGCTGTACTGTCCAAATACAAAGGTGACCAAAGATTTTTAGCATAATATCCAACATTTGTGCGAGACTTTTGAAAGAAATAAATGGAAAGCAATCAGATAATTTAATTAAATAAGGTTACATCATGACTAAAACGATTGTACATACACTGTGCAATTGCCCAATTCTTGATTTATTATCACCAATGGTTTGAATTAAGGAATATTTTTTCACAATACCACTAAATCAAGAATTCCCATTGATCATAAGCTCATTCGATTTCTCATTACTTTAACCAGGAACGTGTGCAGAAATGTCAAATAGAAATCAAGATTAAGTTATACGATAAATCTTGTCTGGGATATATAAAAACTTGGCATGCGTACCCTCTTGCAAGCTTCGATGTGATGATATACAACTGGAAATCCCCCAATGGGAAACAAAGGTTTAGGCAACTCCAAAGACAGAGGTCGGAACCTCGTCCCTAAAACGCGAAAAAAAAAACGTAAAATTAAACAGTAAGCTAACTAAAATTCGATTCTGAGTCATGCACAGCTACAAACACAAGAGTTTTACCTTTCATTGGCCCGCCAATAAGTATAACAGCCTTGATCATGGTTCTTCTACAGTCAAAGCTTTGCTTTTCAATACCACCAGGTTGGGAATTCACAATCGTGTATGAATTACATGTAATATTGTTGAGCTTGTGAAAAGTTTCTATGGATATTCGCTTCCATTTCACAAAACTCCAGCCACGTAACCACGCATCGCATGACTGTCCGTCTTTCCTCTCCCCCGGGGAGTAGCTGGTGGTTCTTCCCCTGGGGAGTACCCGGAAAACCAAAAAATTACCCGCCATTGAGCAGGGAATCTTGGGTACTATCTTCCACAACACGTGCCGCCATCTTTGAAGGGTTTTCGTTCATTTGTACGAACTTTTTTTGTTAAAATGGCAGATAAAGGAAGCGATTCCGGAGAAGAAGAGGATCCCACCATTGCCGAGGATGTCGTAGTGACGAAGTACAAAATGGCTGGTGATATGGCGAACCGTAAGTAAAAATGTTGTCCGACCTTTTTCGTTTTTCACGAAGTGAAATATTTTTAGAAGATAATAGGGACTTAGGTAACCCTTTCATTGCCTGGTTGTTATTAAATCATGGCAGCTATAAGGCTTGCCACCTGTTTGTGGGACTTTAGCCTTTTTTCATCTTTTCCAAAAGTGTGGCCCTTGTTGGATAAATTGCTGTCGCTCAAGGAGATAAATGTTGTTCTTATTCATGATTTTAATTTTGGAGAGTTCTCGAAAGTTAGCGTAGAAGCATGACATTTTTATTTTAGCTATAAACCTTCTAACGGAAGTAGTTTACCCTTAAAAGTGCCCAACACTAAAAAGAAACTCCTCTAAAGATTGCCCTTTACGTGAAACTTTGTACAATGTACATTATTTTATGGCAGTAAAGTACTGTTGTAATTTAATAGGGTTTTTGTCAAACCTCCTTTTCAACTAATATAGAAGGAACATGACAATATTTTGCATTAATTTGTTCATCATTATTAAGTAATGGCATCTTACTGGTACTGTATACCTTATGAAAATTAAATTATGTGGACTGAGGAATTTTAAGTTATGTGAAATAAATAGTTCTGCGAAAATAGAATGTTGATAATCAGGGTATGCATATGCCATGTACCAATTTTATGTGAATTATGCCAATTTTTTCAGTGTGAGCTGCAGAAATGCATGGCGTATTGATGTATGTTGGTAGTACTAGTGTGGTATTTAGATTATTTACTATGGATAACGGATAATATAGGGCCTTTGGTATGGATATGTAGAAATCAGTCTCCAAGTTGTTAGCCCTAAGCCTGAAGTTGGGTGGGAGATTTCCATGACGCAGTGCTTTAAATTAGTGGTTGCCCGAGACAGCTAAAACTTTGTTTGGTCAACCACCTTTTCCGGAATTTGCCATAAGGACAACTGGATTTTTTCTAATTTCGAGCACTGTGATGCTTCCAGGAGGAAGTGGAGAGGTCACATGTTCATAACTCAAACTGAACTGGAAGAGATTTTCTGTCTATCAATTTAGTTTAATTTTTACAAGGTTAATAGGCAGAAAATCAAGGAGACTTTGAGGAAAGGGATCTACATTGAAAGGATTTTGTAATACATTTATATCGTACAATGTACATCAACAACATGTTTTACTCTTAAGGTGTTCTCAGGAAAATAATAGAGGCTGCAACTGCAGAAACTACGGCACGGACATTATGCCAAATGGGAGATAACCTTATTGAAGAAGAAACAGGCAAAGTTTACAAGAGAGAAAAGGAATTGAAGAAAGGTACAATTTACTATGCGGTGCTATTACTAACATCAATTATGTTGTTTGCTTTCATTTCATTTAATGGCTTCCTTTTGGCACCACTAGGTATTGCTTTCCCAACGTGTATCTCAGTCAACAATTGCGTTTGCCATTTTTCACCACTGTTGAGTGAACCTGATATCGCACTCAACGATGAAGATATTGTAAAAATGTAAGTCGATTTATGTATCACAGAATGTACATCATGGTATAATAGAATGTGGCATCGGTTTAGTACTTATTCTGCTGAAACATTTGGCTTTAACTGGGAACTATGATTATATTGGTGAAGGGCCATGACTAATTAAAGTGGAATCGTCATCATCATCACTGTCGTCATCATTGTCATAACCTTCACCATCATTATAGTTATAATTACCCTATATGTTGTTGGTTACACTGGTCATACAGTTAGCTCACGACTAATCAGCACTTAACATGTCACAACCACTTACTGTCTACTTCAAACATTTTGAACCCCTGTCCATTTGTCCCTCAAGGGCCAAGATAGATGCTCATTTTTAACTGACTAGTTGTGGAATAGGCCATTGTTGTTGGTGATCTGCGACTTGTTATGTTTTTTCTCTAACTTAGGAAGTTGGGTGCCAAATTTTTCAAATTTGTGATTTTTTTCAGAGACCTTGGTGTTCATATTGATGGCTATATTGCAGTAGTAGGACACACAATTGTCGTCGGTGCTTCAAAAGTAAAGTTTGAATTTGGATTTCAATTGTATCAACCAACATTTCCCTTTAGCATAATCATAATATGTTCTAACAGAACCATTTCTTTATTATTGAATAATATTTGTAATGAAGATTCAAATGGTGTTCATCTTTCACCACTGTAGGACAATAAAGTAATAGGTCGAAAGGCTGATGTTATTCAAGCAGCGTATTTAGCATCTGAAGTGGCGCAAAGACTAGTAAAAGGTGGTAATGAGGTAAGGCATTAGCTCCAATCAATCTCATCCCCAGAGCCTGCTTTTCTTTTGATTAGCATCAAGAATGAGGACTCTCGCCAGTCCTGGTTCCAGAAGTCCACATTTCGTGGACTTCCAGCCATTCAATGTAGACTCAGAATTTAATTCCTCAATCTGAAAGGCTTTAGAGTGGCACAAAGCACTTTAGGAAGATAAAGCCTGCAGCGGTATGAGCCTGGTAGCCCATCAGGCCAGAGCTTATCCCAATTTCTTAGCATGAAGTAACTAGGAGTATTTCTACTCCCCCTGGATGGGATGCTAGTCCATCGCAGGGTTACAGTATCTCCCAGTGTTAAATTTGCTGGTACTCTTTTATACACCTGGGTAAAGAGAGTTAAGTGTCTCATCTAAGATTACGACGCAGTGTCCCCTTTTTGTTATTGAGGTGTCTTATTAGGAGACAGTTGACAGTTGGTGATGTAGTTTAGTGAGCTGGGCACCAGATCAAGCGGACTGGGTTTGAGCTCTGTCCTGCGACACTATTTTGTTCTTTCTCAAGACTCTCACAGTGTCTGTCTCCGCTCTGGTGTATAAATGGGTAACCCTGGGGTGGACTAGCACCTGGCCATTCAGGTGGAAGTAGAAATACTCCTAGATACTAGATTTCCTGTAAACGTGTCTACCTACATTACTCTCTTTAGTTACGACATGACCCACCTAGATTAGCATCTGCTACCTGTGGGCATGTCCAATTTGTACCTATTAGAAAAAACCTAAATAAATAAAGAACTGATAAAGAACTGATACTTTATGTTTCAGAGAAGCAGTATAGGTACTGAGGGTTTGAGACTTCACCTGATGTAGACTCACTGATTCTAATCCTCAGAGCCCACAGTCAATTTGAACTGCACTAAGGATCGAGACCTCAGGCCTCCTCCAGCACCAGCAGACTATGAACCACTGACTCATTGTCCAATCTGATTGGCTGAAAATTACAGAACGAGTACTCTGCACATGCTCAAAAATAATTGGAACCCTTCAGAGGTCTCATTCCCTGGTGCAGCCCAGAAAGATCCTGGGCTCTGAGGACAAGAATGGTGTAGACTTTTTGCTGAAAATTCTACAGTTGCACAATTATTGATTTATTGCAGAACTACACAGTAACAGATCAAATACAGAAAGTAGCAGCAGCTTTTCAATGCAAGCCAGTTGAAGGTATTTTACATGCACTCTAGTCACATTATTTTGTTGTTTTACATGAAACTTGTACAAATGCCTTTTTTTCTATTGTATAACATAATTTTAAACAATTTTTCATTTTATTTTTAAAGGCATGTTGTCTCACCAACTAAAAAGAAATACCATAGATGGCGAGAAGGCGATTATACAAAATCCTACAGAGCAGCAAAGGTAACCTGTCACTGCCAAACTCTGTTTACTGTCAATGGAATGTTGGTTGTGCAGTGACCAATCACAGCAAAGTTCTGGACATGTAAACAAACCTTGTTTCCTGCTCAAAGCCTCACCTCAAAACCTCACTTTGTCTGTTTGTGGTTTAGTTTTCTCATACACCTGATTGGTTTTTCCTTTTAACACGATAACGTAAACATAAAATTTCTGGTGTTTGTGTATTTCTGAGTCTCACAATAACTAAAGATGGCTGGTTGAAATTTAATGTTCTAAAGTCTGAGCAGCTTACGAGACTGATGCAATGCAGAACGTAATTTTATGCCACGGCAACCAGAATATGGCAACAACATTGATGGAACTTACCTACAATGTAATCGCTTTTGATGCTTGTGCAGTGAATGTCAAATTTCATGGGTCTCTCATACTGATTTTTCATATCCAGTTTTTGTAAAATAAGGGTTGGCATGCACCTTGAAAGTCCTTGAATCTCAGAATAAAAATCCAAGACCTTAAAAGTCCTTGAAAATTGCAGTCAGTGCTGGAAAGTCCTTGGAATTTGTAGCTAATTTCAATCAACTAACATTTTAGTAGGCACACTTGCTACTATGAGCAGCTGATTAATGCTGGATTTTGCAGTGCATGGAGTCCTTGAAAAATGGAAAATGTGTCCTTGAAAGTCTTTGAAACGTCCTTGAATTTTTAGTCCCAAAAAGGGTATGAACCCTGTTAAAAATGTACAATCAGAATCTTTGTTAATGAGCCTAAGGAAGCCTTGGGCTCTTAAAAAATATAAAAGTGTTGGCAGTTTACAAAGACTCAAGCTTACCATTTCCCACCCCTTGATGCTTTTAACAGAAAGGACCATGCCAAGTGCGAGTTTTCCGTACATGACGTGTTTGCAGTCGACCTCCTTATCAGTACTGGAGAAGGCAAGACTAAAGAAAAGGACACACGAACGACAGTGTTCAAAAAGACTGAAAATGCTTACAGCTTGAAAATGAAGGCTTCTAGAGGTACGAATATCAACATCTCTGCACATAGAAAGCCTAACTTTCACTCATCTTATGATATGCAAAATAATGTTGAAGCACAGTTAGAGTTGTGTTTGGTAATATCAATGTGACTTTGTTTTGTATGTTAAATATTTGTGAGCTGCTGTCCATTAAAATTGTTAACAATAATGTACTATTAACAGTATGCTAGCCTTGGGAGCTTACCTATATAATAGCTTTATTGACAACTGAACTGCCACACAAGAATCACTGAGAATGACCATCTTGCTTCATTGACTAATATTGAATTTTACAGTCTGCCGTGATAGTAAATTAAATTGCCTTTGTTGTTTACACCTGTGGCTCTTCTAGTTTTTTTCAGTGAAGTTACGAACAAATTTACAACCATGCCGTTTACACTTAGGTAAGATAAACATTCTTTTTCACATATTTTAGTTTAGGAGTTTGAAAACTTCCCACTAAGTTTTTTCTTTGTTGTCTTTGATTATAATTATTTTATTATTAATTAAAAGGAAGTACACATGAAGGTCATTTTATGTGATCTGGTAGTATTGATTTTTATTCACTTTGTCTTTCAGAGCTTTTGGAGATGAGAAAAAAGCTAGAATGGGTGTTGTGGAGTGTGTCAAACACAGTCTTCTAGAACCTTTCAATGTTCTTTGGGAGAAAGAAGGTCAGTGTAGAAAAATTCTATATTCAGTCTATATTCAACTCAATAAATTGACCTCGCTCCCAACGTGTGGCTTCATAGCTTCATAGAGCATGGCACCGGTATTTGCGGAGGTCAGGGGTTACAAATCCTGTTGAAGCCCTGATTTTTTCAGGCTTCTTTACCGGTATTCCAACTGCTTAAATTGGAATTCACTGCGATGATCATTTCTCAACACATTGACTTCAACACAGTCAAAGTGTGTAATTCAGTGAACCCGACTTAACTCAGGTCATGCATATTTATGAGGCTCGTATCTTAGCAACATTCAATGCTTTTCAAAACTGGTTTTATTTGAGGCGAATGATGAAAACATAATATTTCTAGTAATGTGTTCCTTAGCTTTACTTAGTATGTGGTTTTCGAAGAATGAACTGAAATCGTTTGTGTGACATTCTATTATTTAAGAAGTGTTTAGAAATACAGATGAGAGGCCAAAGTAAACACGCAAGATTTGTTGTCTGATTTTATCGCACCACGATCGATGCACTTCAAAACGCATGAGCAGTTGAAGGATCAGGATTTACGGTTGTAAATTACAGTGTTTTTGCTTTTAATCCGCAGGAAACAATTTAATTGCAAGCAGTTCAAATTGATATCTAACCTCCGTCTATTCAAATAAGAGCAAAATCTTTCTGCTCACCGAAGTTCTTATCTGATGGTAAATATGTGTAAACAATGGTTGCAATGATGTTTCGCACATTTCTCGATCTAGAATTCTTCATGAAGATAAAGAGAAGACTATTTTGCAACCAAGAATCATTATTAACAAAACGTGATCGAGGGAACTAGGTTCTTAATTAAAAGCCAAACAAAACGATCATGTTTTCTGTTCTGTTTATATTTCAACATGAAACTAAAAGCGAAGATTAATGCGATGCTGCCACGTTCACATGTGTTAATAGCCGGGTCAGTTTATGAGATACCTTTACAAGAGAATGGTCAATGAAAGCTAAACCTAAAGTTTATTGTCACTTACCTATTTTTGCTGAGGATGTGGAGTTTAGTTGCAGTCAAAACAGGTTTTTTCTGCATCTGGTTGCCAAGAAATTAAGCGGTGCCAAGTGTCCCCTAAGGATTCTAGCACTAATTTACACATGTGTAAACTGAAAACTGAATACATAATGAATTACACACTTTGACCATGTTTAAGTTCTCATGACATCCACAGTTCATATATGAATTATTTCATATACTTAACGTTAATTGCTAAGTAGTTATCCTCTTTTCTCATAATTTGTTAAGCTGGGTTTTTTTTGTAGGTGAATATGTAGCACAATTCAAATTCACATTGTTACTTATGCCAAATGGACCTATCAGGTGAGAACCCCTTTAAAAATGCTTAGTAATATACATGAAAAAAACACACTGAGTGGCTTAATTTTACTTTCAGATAAGGACATGAATAACTTTTTCTCTCATTTAATTATCAAATAGTCTTTGCGAGTATGTGAGCACAGCACTTTTCTTTACGAGCACAAGCATCAGCATAAGTTACTGTAGAATTGCAAGCAATAAACTCTTCACAAAACACCACCTGCAATAAAAAGTTCGTATGTAATCTCTTCTGAAAGCATTTGAGCAGCAGCAAAATCTTGTTCATCATTTTGAGCAGAAGCCTAATGCTGCAAGCATTGCAAAACTTCTCAATTACCCGTGTCAATTATGTTTCTGTTTAGAATAACACAAGGACCTTTTGACCCAGATGTAATACAATCAGAATTTTCGATAGAGGATCCAGAAATTAAGGTACTGCTATTTTAGGAATCTATATGAAAACTATTTGTTGTTTTCAGCATATCTTTACCTGACTCAGGTTATAGCTTGAAAAGCAAAAGGGATTAGCTATTTACCACAGGACAGGGTATGGGTTTCTGAGGTTTTCGGTCCTTAACTGAGGTACCATTTTTGTCCCTTTTGGCATTAATTGTTCCTGGTGTGATTCACAGACGGGGTATCTAGATTATATCTTCTAAAATTGCAGTGTGTAAACGACAAGCTAAACGAAAAAGAGTTTAAAAAGAAACTGAACATTCTGTTACGAGTATTAACGCTGGGCTGTCACTAAGGGCTGGGGAATTTCCCAGGCTACTACGACTTTGAGCCCTGGCTACTTTGAAACAAAACCAAAACACTGGAAAGTGAAAAATACATCAAACAACAAAATGCCCTGGCTACCTTTTTTACTTTCCCCCATACTTGAAAACTTAGCGACAGCCCTATGTGGGATGCACCGATCTGAAATTGAAGGTAGCCTACCCCCCCCCCCCCCCCCCTTCCCAGGTAATTCCCCTGTGAGAAATATTTGAAATATTTTAATTATGCCTCACAGGCCATCCTATCCACATCAGCAAGTAGAAAAACTCAGAAAAAGAAGAAAAAGAAGGTAAATGAAATTACCGGTAGTGTTCTCTTCTTTATCTAGCTGACAAAGAAAAAAAGAGAGAGTTCAATGTGAATTAATTAATCAGCTGCCTCGCACTGTGTTTTTACGATAAAAGTAATCACTTTATTATTTAAGTGTTGATGTATTTAGCACTACTGTGCTAAATGGGGACACTGTAAATAAGGAAACAAATATTCCAACAAGTAGTGAATTGGACATTAGCCCTTTGACAGTGGAAATATAAGTCCGTTGGTTTCGGGTGGAAACTAGATTGCGGCATGAGTTCAATGTCGCATAAAAGATGTTTGCCAGAAATTTTCCTGTTTGTCAGAAAATTGGAATATTACGAACTCCTTGTAAACATGATCCTCTGTATGCAAAATAATATGAATCTGTTTTCATTCTTTTTCCAGGCATCAAGTAAAGCAAGTGATGCTGTAGCTGCAGAAGCTAAGAATGGTGAAGATGATGATGACTGAACTTTGGCTGCCCGTGATAGTTGTTCATGTATAGTTGCAATTTTGTCCTGTCACAATCTTCAATCTCTCACCTTCCAGACAAGATTTGATAAATATCATCACTGTTGAGTTCTCTGGGATCTATGTCAAACAGTCTTTTTCACAAGGTTAAGATAATACAGTAACTGTTGTTTTACTTGACAAGTCAAGTCATGTGGCTAGTTGAATTTTCACCAAAAGAACAACACATTGAATAAAATGTCACTTTTCCCTTGGTGAGAAAAAAAGTTGCTACGTGTTTGTTTGATACTGTAAAATAAAGGATAATCAGAATAGGCATATTATTTTATGGCTGATATTCAGTGCATTTAAAAGCAGACAAAATGATATTTTTGTCTTAAGTTACTGTCAGTACTGTAAAATCTTTATTCCATATGCTTTTCAATGCTTTGAATACCAGTCAGTTACTCCTTGATTTACTTCGTGCCTGTTGCCCAATTAATGGGCCCAGGGTTCCCAAGGAAGGTGGCTTACGAGACCAGTACTGTCAGCTCCAGTGAACATGGAGAAACTTTTTTTTACTGGGTGGGATTGTACCTGTAGTCCACTATCATCTGCCCTCTTCCCAGTAGTACGATTATTCTGCTTATTCCCTGGACAAAAATATTAAAAATACGAAACGACCAGGAACTTTATGAATACACTTTTTTATTGCTACTATCAGCTACCTCATCACTCTCTTTGTTTGATTCTTTGAATACAGCCTTACAAAAATATCTGTAGCTTGTGGTATAAAAAATAATATACAATACAAAGCATGTTATTGAATTGTTATGAAAGCAGTCGCTGAATTAAACCTATATGAACAAGGGACCCTATTGAGCTAATGTGAAAGATGACCAGTTACTAGACACACCGTAACTGGCACAATTGCAAAACAAACCTAGAGTTCAACAATACCTGCAACTACACTCTGTAGCATCAGTGACCACTAAACTACAGAGCAATAAAAATTAATTGCCCTTTCCCCCATTACACTTTGACTTTCTTTGCTTAATTGAACTCCATGAAAATATTGACTTTCAAAATACAAAAATCCCTGGAAATTTGTCCATTTACAATTCTTTGAAAATGACAAAATACACGCATCTTTTTAGCTTGGTACAAAACTCCACAAAGATAGTAAACCTAAGACAGTTAAAAAGTAGTGCCTAAACTATAAACAAGGTTCAAATAACATGCAAGGTACAAAATTTGTTTCATATCAAAAATGCTGATCATATAATACATGTCTTTAGTGCACTCAGATTTAAACATTTACTTTGTCTATTTAGAAAAGTGATGTCCCATAATTAGAAAATATCCCAAGGTTTCTAATCAATGAACGAACCAAGAATTAATTGCTTTTGTATAATAAATGGAAATTTACTACATTTCCCACAGAATATTGAAGGGTTCTATGTACACTTATGTAAAAACAATTGTCATGCTTGTGATTAAAATATTGTTTTAAACAGAAAAAAGGCCTCAAAAAGGCAGTGAGGGTTTTAAAAACATTAATACAGGCACAGCCTGTAAAACTGTCCTAAAATGTGTATAATTTAGCCTTTCTCGAATGGGACTGGGCACAAGGTTGAAACTGAAATCAAGTTTAATTATTGCAAGACAAACATCAAAATAAATTGATAGAGTTTGAAGGCATTAAAACCATTCCAAGTCCATATGCATTCATCTCCAGATCTAAGGGTGTCTCTACAAATTCTCAAAATGTTCTGAATGTTAATGTTGTAAATCAATCTGCTCGAGTTGTGATACCCCCAATGTCATAGCTAGTTAAAAGATGAAATTTTCAACCTACTGTATTTAGCCCAGTCCAGTTCAGAAAGGCCGAGGTATCCTATATGAATTTGATTCAACAAAAATGAATAATGATCTGCTGCATAGAGTAAACTTTCTTTATAACAAGAAATTAAAATAATTGTAAAAACTAAAGGGGCTAGGTCACTGTAATTTAAATTGTTCTGTTTATTTTTGTTTATCGTGAGTTCTAAACTGCAAATTAAATTGGCAGAGCAACAGTTTTTATTTCACGAAATCACGACTGAAGAACTACCAAAGATGACTTTCAAGGACTATAAGTGACATTTTCATACAAAATGAGATAAACTTGAAAAAGTTAGGCCAACGTTTGTCATTTCTCAAGTTTACCAAAATGCAATCCAACTAATTTTTTTAGACTATCCATTCATTATCATGGCTTTTATGTGTTTCTTTTGAACCATCAAATTGTGATAGTTCAGTTGACTAGCTGGGTGGGACTGAAATTGGCAAAATTTGTGTGTGACCTGGCCCCTTTAATATGCAAGATGGCAAAATCAACTCAGTTCGGGGGGGGGGGGGGGGGGGGTCAAGTGCTAGTTGATGACCAAATCCCACCTCAGAGGCAGAACTGAGCCCATGGCGTTAGTCTATGAAGTTGCTAAGCAACATGATGTGTTTGCTTGCGCATTTACTTTTGGTGTATTCATGAGCTCTCTCGCTGGTCTGATTGGTTAAGTCAGAAACTCCTGGAGTACCTCATTAAAGCTCCAATGAAAATTTACCAAAACTGGCACCTTTCCCCGACTGAACTGTGAAATGTATACAAAGAAATGACAGTTGTTTGTGACAACACTGTTCCTGCATTGGCTGCAGCAATAGGTGGATTTTTTTTCAATTATTGCTTTGTATACCACACAAGTAGACCAGTACCTTTTGATGTGTATGTTAACAAAAAAATCAATTGTAGATAGTCGAGAGCAGTTTTCACTCGAGTATCTCGTGAATATACTTTGTGGTTGGTTTAAAGAACTTGTGCCACTATCTCATCCAATCATATCAAAAACTAAAACCAATTGTAACTAACATGTTTTGCCATGCTTTGCATCAGCTATACATTTGCTTTGAGTTTTGACTGGTTCGCTTGATAGTCTGTATCTATGGTCATTGGCCTAGGACACGATTCTAAGGGTGTTACCTAATAGTACTTTGTCTAAATTATAGATTAGGAAAATTGTAAAAGACCTTAAAAATCGTTAAAAATAGTTTCACTAACTCATTCAGCTGCCGATATCAAGTGAATCGCATCTGCTTTTCAGGATGTTCATGTTGGCGCTTCTCAGAAATGCACAGACATCGTCAACTTCATTTAATGTTTCAAGGAAGGGAATCAAGTCTAAAAGTTCCATGTCTGAAAAGTCATCAAACCATGACGCAACTGGAACCTGATAAACACAATGTTCACATTACATGATAGTTTAAATGTATTGCATGCACTGATTGGAATTAGTTTACATTTCCTTTTGTAATCCATTGCAACAGGGCTGTCCACAACTTTTGAAGCTGCTGGCATTTTCATATAAATTATCGGTGCCAGTATTGAAACAAAAATCACAAAAGTAGCCGGTTAATTCCGCCGGCTGCTGGCCCTTGAGTACAACCATGTTACAGTGCACCAATTGCACAGGAATTAATCAAAATAACACTCGGTCCAATAACCTGATTGGCTGATTTTAGTTATTGGCACTCTGATCACAGCGTACCACAGTCGTGATAAAACGCGATATTGCCATCTCAAAGTGACAATTAGTTTTAATTACAAAGTTGTCAAAAAGATGTCAATACTTACAGCATTCTCAGGATGAAAACTGTATGACGCTGGTGAATTATCCACAATTAGAACATGCTTTAAATCTCTTCCCAGTTTACTTAAATCCTGAAAGAAGCCATTCCAAAGTTAACAATAAGTCCATAAGAAAAATAACACATTAATTCTGGAAACGCTTTTGCTTGCTCGATTTATTTTGATTTATTGTAATTTGCCCCACAATAAAATGCAAAATAAAAGGAAGACTATATGTTAATAGAAGTTTAGTAAAAAGAAAAAATTTACACATATATTTTAATAGTGATTAAGTGGCAGGGAGACCGAAAAGAAACTAGAAAGCTTATGTGTAATTCTGCCTCCTTGAAGAACTAAGTAAGTAAGTTAATGTGTGTTTATTGTGAAAATCTTAAAAGCCAAGCAACAATAAGAGTTCCTTTCAAAACAGTATAATTATTATAATTATTGTAAGTTATAATTGTTATTATTATTACAATGATGGCAAAGTTGGAAATGATCATGATCATCATAATTTATGTCCTTACCTTTACATAATTTCCCCTATGAAATACGCAAGACTCTCTGAAGAGTCTGGCTCGGAATGATTCATGCTTGTCTAGCAAGTCTGCTACTGGATCAGCATACTAAAACACAACAGACAAGGGAAGGTCTGGTTTCTGTAGCAGGATTGAAATGACTTAATAAGAGTATTTGTTCTCCCCCACATATGGGATTGTAGTAGTCCATTGTTGGGTGACATCCCCAGCATGATAATTTTTTATGCTCAAGGAATGCACACTATGATTGGTCAATTCCAGTTCCTTATAGCACCATAAAGCACCTGGCTTACGTCACGCACATTCTTTATTGAATTAAAATGCACACGACTTGCGTCACCAGTTAGAGCACGCACAACTTCTTTAACATTTTATAAAAGAAATAAGAAAGGTGCCCTTGTGCATTGTTGACTTCTATAAGCCATTGGGAATTTTTAAGAACACTTGAGGAGTGCAAGAAGCACTTGGCGACATGCTTCTCTATACACTGCTGTCATGTTACATGTATTAATAACGTCCAGGTGCTTATTTGACTCAACAATGTACTAGCTAGGGCACATTTTTATTGCTTTAATATCCTACATACATGTAGATTTTGTAAGGAAGCTGCAGGGTTGTCAAAATAATCCAGCAACCGGCGCATTTCACCTGCTATTCCAAATACTGCGCCGGCTACTCCGAATGTTAGTAGGTCAGTTCTGAGTGGGTTATTGGAGAAATAAAATGGAAATTGCCGCCTATTTTTTGGATGGAACCTGCTACTCAAAATCCTACTGACAACCCTGAGCTGGTTGATGAAGCCCTAGATTGAATTTGCATTCGAGAATTCTAACACTAAACTCCAGAGTACAATTAATCACACCTTTGCTAAGCTAGCAGTGAAAAGAACACATTCAAACAACTCTCCGACTCTTCGAAGAAACTCATCAACGTGTGGCCGTTTCAGCACGTACACCTGAAAAGTAAGGAATAAAAATTGTTCATGTATCACAATTATGAATGCCAGTAAAAGAAAAGTTCAAAGAAGAACACAGGTTAATCTCACTGCACTTTGCTAACAGTCCACAGTCCGACTATTAAACAATTTTTCCTGAGATTCAACCTAAGATGAATCTACATCAGAATTAGAGTGTGTACAAATATCTTTGCAAACTTGCAACTCACCTGGTGAATGGTTCCATCAATCTCAACAGGAACAATGAAGTCTGCATTGTGAACAGGCTGAGATAAGACACAACCAAATTTTGTCAGCATGAAAGAACTGTTTGCATTAAAGTGCTCAAATTCAATGCATTGATTTTAATACATTTTACTTAATTCATGGTAAATAAGCCCTTTCAATCGAGGGGTGCTCAACCTGGCCAACAATCATAATATTAATTTAATAATAATAAAGTTTTTTGGGCGCATTTAGAAAACTCAATATGTTTCTTGTAACAGTAATAAGTAAAAATAAATGAAATGTTATTTGAAAATTTGGTGACATGAAGACATGAAGGCTAGGTACATTTCCTCATAAATGTCAGCCAGTTATCTTATCTCCCTATTCGAAACCCAACAAAAACTGATCAAGCATTCATTTCAATAACGAATAAAAAGATTCCAAACCACAGTCTAAAAAATGCTGATTGGATTAGTGCCTGGCTTTTGGCAACTGGTATGAGAGGTTTGTTGAGATGTTATTAATAATAATGGGTTTCACCTGAATTTTACAGATTGCCAATCACTGTTTTGGCAACATTTTGTCGTCTTCCTTGTTTTTGCCATAATAATTATAATTACTTTCTTAATTCTCTCGCAAATATATATATAAAAAACACAATATTGCCGGTAAGCCAGTAGTTTACATTGTGGCCCTCAAATTTTACTAGTCGAAAGTATTTTTTTCTCTGACCAAGGACTGTCTAATAAATTATTCTGAGTTTTTTGAGTGGCTAATTGGAAATTCTTTATCTGGCAGCCAAAATCTAATGTTTTACTAGTCGCTGGCTTGTTGGATAACATCAGTTTTCGATCCTTGAAAAAGTTAGTGCTGAAGAAAAATGGGGAGAAACATTCTTGACCCACTTACCTTTAAGAAAATCTGTCTTGTGCCTGACACAGGTCAAGCAAGTTTCAGTTAATCCAATCAAAAGCTTGAACACTCTACTCTTGATTTGAATGTGGGAAACTTTTGGAATTTATGAATGTATTATCACTTCCTTCTCAATCAGAACATACATGTATATGTAATGAGTTTTGACTGTTATAATTCAGCTATGGCCTCCTTACAACATTGATTAGATTATACAGTATTTGCCTTATTTAATAAATTTGGTGATACCTTGAATGAGCTGTGAACCAGGGTCTCGTCAAGATCTATAACTATACATTTTTTGTGCATGTCCTGATGTCGCACTGGAGGAAGAAGGTGTTTACAAGGCTGAAATCAAATAACAATAAAAATGATAATTAATAGCGTGAAGTTCAGTTTAAAGTGCCATCCACCTCTGATCCTGCAGTTACTCTTAGCTGTGTCTGAGTCATTGTGAGATTTTAAAGAACTTTTGTTCAATATTGAAGTTTTAAAGCAGAAGGTAAACAGGAATTCAGAGTTAAATTCACACTTGGTTCTTGTCATAGGTGGTGAAATGTACATTGTATTTATAATGCACCGCGTGATCAGGAAATGGACAGCCAACATATGTTACTGAAAACAGAAATTCACTGTAAATATTATTGCCGATGTCTGTGATCTTGCTAGTGATAAACAAACGTTGGCTTTATTATCTTAAATTTTAGGTTTAAATATTATGTCAATGACCAATTATTAGCAGTTAACTACTCTTGTAACAGAGCCAATTTGTATACATCTATTTGAGCACTGTTAAGATTTGAACTACAGTTGTAAACATCAAGATATTGATACTACTCCTGCAAAAATAATGGGGTATCAAAAATGTTTTTGCTGTTATGCAAATAATTTTATCTATTCCATACGAAAAAAATTCTACTTAGCTTGATTCATACTTATTTCTCGGAAATATAATTAGATACAAGTTCTAAACAAAATTCCTTGAACCCAATATGCATACAATGCTTATATTAATTTATGAATACAAAACTTAGAGAATTCATATTCCATCAACAGTGGAAGTATTTTAATACCAATAATAGCTATTTATTTTCAACAGATTCTCATCAAATATTGATGACTCTAAAGAAGAGAGTACACAAAGGCGTGAAGGCTTGACCTAAACATGGATTTGCCCAACAATAATTACTATTAGTAATAACAATCATTAATTTTAATAAAAGTTAAGCCATTTCCTACAGAAGGAAATGTTAGTTGGTGATTACTAACTTAGCTTATCCGCTCCAAAAAGGCGCTATGTGTAGTATAGCAAAAAACGCATACCTTTTAATTTGTTTTCTTTTTGGCTTTGTATTCCAAGAGATCGCTTTGTCATGCATACCGTATATTTGACCTTGATGGATTTCATATTTTTCCACCCCCAAAAGCCACGAATATATTCAATTTAATGTCGGAAATACAGTAGCAATTAATTAGTATTTCCCTTTTGAAACTTATTCAACAAGTGCACAAAGCAGCTACGAAATTAATTCTGAGGGTTAAGTTAATTAGGAACAAGGAACCGGCAAAATTGATCTCGAGTAGCACCTTTTCCATTTTAACACTTTTCAACTTCAAGTTGAGACGAAACACTACTTTTTATGCGCTTAAGGGCTTTAAAATATTCTTTAGGAAAGGATAAAGCGATAATTTGCAAAAGAACTGCGAAGAACTCAGGCGAAGCCCTTTAAATTTCAAAGTGTAAGTTTCTTCACAGAAACAGACAAGCTGGTATGTCAACATCACGAAACACTTCAGCATGCTATCAATTTGGATATTGAATTTACAACAAAATGGCAAAGAACAAACTTTTTGCAAAGAACATTAACACCAGAAACAAAATAAAGGATGTCAGTAAAATAGTTGCTATAAACTGCAATGATTCGAGAACAACAATTACGCTCGTTTACTGCATTCCTCGTAAAACGACCTCCGAGTAGTCTGAGAGCAAAACTCCGAAAACACTGCACAGGAAATACAACGAGCGCTCGAGTATCCTGATTTGAAAGGATGAATGGAAAACTAAGATCAAACACCCGTACAACAATATTAAAGAAAAAACATTTATGTTCATCACAGTGCGGAAATACCAACCTTAGAATCCTTTTCTTCGCTGATCGCGTTCTCATTATGGTTGTGGTTAGTATGATTCGTGTGCGTAACAGTTGTGCAGGGCCCTCCGGCGGCTGTCGACTGCGCGCCAAAACAACAGAAAAACGACGAAAAAATGTTCCGATTTCGAGGCTTTTTGGAGATCGAACCAGGTACTGCAATTTAGAAAAGCGCCAAGTTAGTAATGAACGTACTGAGAGGGAAGGAAATCTAAGGTTAACAAAATATCAAACGTCATAACCCACTGCATAACCAAACGACTAACTTCAATTAAAATCAAATGTTAGAATGACGATTGCATTGACTCAATTAACCACAAAAAGACAGTCTGAAGCAAACAGAAAGTAAGAGAGTTTTGAACGAGCTAGGTAAAGTGTTTTCTTTGCAGGCCGAATTTCGCGGGCATCGCAATCAAAAACTGTGCACAAACTTCGCGCCGTACGTGCTCGATGCATTGGAAGCAAGTGAGCAATATGGAAGCCCGACAAGTACTCACGTTTAGCTTGTGTATACGGGCTCACTTCCACGGATTCATCGTCCTTGTTAACTTGCGTTATAATGGACGTGCTGTCCATTGACAACACTTTTTAAACAGAGCCCAAAGTTTCCCTCTGTAGGTCACAATGAGTGTTCATTTGTTTTCCCGTCGAAATCCTCAAAATTTGCCTTTGGCTAGTGAACAGTTGCAAAATTATGGGCTGTCAGATATCAGGGATTTGATTGACATAGAATGCCTTACGCACACTTTTGATTGGACCGCCTGACCTGATGTACTTAGCATAATTTGATCCCTCTGCTCTGTTTGATCACTGTGGAATTCACAGCCAGCTGGCGATTTAAAACAACAACAAAAGCAACATTTACTTTCAATGTAAACTGTCCCTTTCTTGCGAAGCTCACTTGTGAAGCTCAAATGTATGATGCGGACCCAAACAAACCATCTGTTGTGGAATGTTTGTTATTTCCAAAATGAGTTTTTTTTTTACGCTAAATGCCGAGAAATCAGGTAACGACTTTGAGAAAGTCTAAAAAAGTTGCAGGTTGCGCTGCTGTGTAAATTAAATGAATATACATTCAAAAATAGATTATGGCAATTAAGGCCGCAAAGGGAAATACTTGTTGCATGTTCGTGCATTCTGAAATAAGCTTGTTTCAATGCGCAATGTCTGCGCGCGTAACGATATGTGAGGTTTCGGATCGGCCTCGCGCTCTCCTGGTTTATACGCTATAAAACTATTTTGACCCTTGTTTTGGCGTTTTTAGCAGGTTTTGCTGTTACTATGACAACAACTATGTAAGCGGTGTCACGAAAATAGCCATATGATTTAATAAATGTAACAGAAATCTGCAAGACCACTGCAACAAACCGATGAGAACTGCCGGATCACTTGTAGACCTGGATGGCGCGCTGAGGAAGAGTCAGCTGTTTACCTCCGTAGCCCGCAAGGACTACGGGTCAATAGCTCACGAGGCGAAGCCGAGTGGTCTGGTCCTTGAGGGCGAAGGGTCTAATTGTTTTAGTATCACTCAACTAGTCCGACAGAAAAGGCAATAATAAAGTTAGCAAATGCAAGTTGAAGAAATATTAATTTGGGATTATAATATAGATAGCACTCTGCGTGCGCTCTGATTGGTCAAAAACCCATGTTTTATCAGCGTATTTTATTGTTTTTCGTCAGCTTTACTCTAAGTGCAAATTCGCTAGGGATGGCGGCGAACATTTTTTATGAAGAAATTCGGGACAAAATTTTGAGGCATGATGCAGAGATTGTCTACGAAGCTTCTAAGTTCGAGAGGAAAGTAGAAGAAGCGAAATTAAATTGTTTCACTGCGTGTTTTGTTGTTTGTTACTCGCGCATTATAATTAGAACTTCCAATTCCAAAGGCACATCTTTCTGATATTGCCTTTTTAGAGTTCATAGTAAACCTCACAACAGGCATAAAATCCAGCGTTTATTCATTAGAATTAGAACTTCCAATATTTCGCCGGTAAACTTTTACATAACCTTTTAACGATCTTTTAATTAAAGCAATATGTTTACAGTATCTAAAGTAACTGTCTGAAAACACAAATAATGATATTAAAAGTCAAAATATTGCAAGGCAAATGGATGAATGATTTTCTTGAAATGCATAAATATTTTGGATGAAGTTCTATTAGCAGCGTCAATTTAAACGTGTTCAAATATTTTATGCCTTTGCAGTATACTGAAATATATACTGACGACTGAACCTTGACCTACTTAGCCCGTTTCACAAACCTAGCGAATTTCAGCCATTTACGAAAGCTGCAAGGTATACCTCATGTATATTTAACGCAACAGCTGCGAACGGCCAATAAAAGTTTTTCCAACAATCGATCGGTCAGTGTCAGTTACAATGTCGTGAAATCAGACTACATGGTTTTTGATCAACGGATTTCCCAGCTTTTCAAAGTTGACCAAGTCGGGAGAACAAATGTCACTAATTGGCAATCAAGCACGATTCTGATTATCCAAACAACGACAACTGGCGTGTAGTCCTAAAATTGTCACTCTAGAATAACCCAACGAGGAATAAGCTTCGACTTAGTTTCGGTGAGAAAGCCACGGCCAGTGATTACTCTGCATGACAGAGAGTGCAGTTCCTGTGGCACACACATTTGTTCTCCCGGATGATTGAAGAATAATGAGCAACAAGCCACCAATTGCAAGTTTAAAGCTTTCTTTTCATCTGGTGTCGGCATACAGAAAGCTCGTCCTCTTTTAGGCATGGCCTGCGAGCCGAGGAGGATTATAATTAGTTTGGAAGATTTAGGTGGTACAGCTCTAAAAAGCGCGGGCGCTTGGTGGAGGATTATTTTCCCTTCAAAGCTGCGCTAGTAGGAAGAAATTAAAACTAAAAAATGGCTAAAAAACCTACCACATTTAAATTTTTCTTTCTTTCTGTCTCAGCTCTCAGACACAAAAAAGTGAACAGATAAGTTTCATGGTTAATGGGGTTGGATTTGCAAAAGACCAAAGACAATCAAAAGAGGTGTGTGTATAATAAAACGCCTTGCCATCAGAACTAAAGCCTCTCATGACAGCTACTTAAATTTGTGCTCCTCCATGCTGGCTTGAAGACTTAAATCTGGTAGAGGTTTGTCAAAACCATCTCGTCCTTTTAAGAAATACGTTAGGATGCTCCCCTTGCCCTGAAAGTTAAATGAAAAATTTACCGTTTAAACTGACGTTTACGGGGTTTTCAAGAGAGAATAAAGTATTTTCCCTTAAATTGTTGCAACAATTAAAAAAGACGGGAGTTATCGAAAAGAGATCGGTGTAAAGTTATTGACGTTGCCCACCTTCATTTCCACAAATCCTCGTTCTTCCAGCATATACCCTCCAAGCTTTAGGAGAACTTCTCTACATTGAGGGCTCACGTGAATGCAGAGAGCTGAAAGATTGAAAGCGTTTTAGTGAGGATGAAGTATTTAAACGATTCATTATACATCACAGAACTCAGTAAACAAGGGAGACAAACAATTGGAAAATATCTTGTAGGAAGGCGACCTGATATACATGATTTCTGAAAATAAGCCACTGTTATTCAAAGCCGGAAGATTTAGAAATGCAATTTTTAATCTCGGTTTATCTGTCCAATCCACGGGATGGACTTCGGGTAAATTACTGAAAGGAATTAAAATTATCACTTACCCAAACCAGAGGTTTTCATCCGAGAAGAGTAGTTCATGGTGTCACCAAAAATACAATACCGCGGCATTTTTAGACCTACAACACCAGCAACCACAGGGCCTGAAAGCATTAGAATTCAGTATCGTTAACAAGCAGTGACGATAATTTTTTCTACAGTAATTTTAAACTTGTCAGTGTTCTTGAAAACTAAGTCCAAAACGGTAGACAGATCCCCACGGCAAGGACAAGAGATTGAAACAGAAATAAAATAAGATGAAAACAAGCGGAATATATTTGCTCAGTGGCGGATCCAGGGGAAGGGTCGGGGGTGCCGGAACCCCCTTCCCTAACCGAATTTTTTTTGTTGTTTACTACTTGCTTGACGCTGAAATTCTCGCATCAACAGGATCGCTAATTATCACACAATTAAGTCGAAGTTTTGACCCCCTATCAAAAATTCATGGATCCGCCCCTGTTTGCCCGATATTTCTTGAAAACTGACTGACTTCCTATTCATATTTTTATGTATAGGCCCAACTGAGCATTTGAAGGAAATTGCTGCTGGTACGGGTATTGACACACGAGTGGACTAACCTGTATGAATCCCAATTCTGAGTTGTAGTTGCTTTCCTGGAACATGCCTTATCTTAAAGGTAGTCGTTGCTGACAGCAAATCAAGGGACAAGTTACTGATCTCTCCTGCGTGCCTGATACCATTCCTGTTTGGCAATCCCGAAGCAACCACGTAGTCATCACTAATTGTCTCAACCTTAATTTGAAAAGTACAAGAATGTCTTATTTCAGTCTCTCAGTCTTCAGTAGAAGAGCAGCGTTAGGGTCCCCAGGAAAATAGGATTATTATTATTGTTGACACGAGAAATACCAGACTCAAGCTTGGCGGGTTGCGAGTAGTATTTTTGAATTTGATTTAAATTCACGATTCGTCTTGATATGAATTTTCGAGTACTTGGAGTGGAGAAAACCAGTTTCTACTTACCTTGTACACATCATGCATGTCAATAATCTCGTCAAAGCAACTGTATAAATCGTTTAACAAGTCGACAACCTATCAAGAGACATAAACAAAGGGAAATAGCTCGTAAATATCTGGTAAACATATCACATCGAAAAACTCCACGCACAAGACAGATTACAGTCGAATTACATACTAAATCATATGATTTATCATTACCTGTAAAGGAGTACTTTCAGACGCGAGCTTGGTGAATCCAACGATGTCGCTAAAGAACAATGTGGCGCAGTCAAAAGATTCGGCAGTGACTGGTTGTCCTCTCTTTAGCTCTTCTGCTACAGACCTGTGATTGCACAAGAAGTGGAATAAATCCTCCTTACCGACATCCCAATAATGACAAGTAAGTGCAAGACAAACATAAAGAAATCAGGAAGTACTTGGGTTTATAGACAATGTTTCAGTGGGAAAAAATCGTTTTCATGAGGCGCTCGATTGACCTTGGGAAATTAAATAAAGCTTACCAAAGAAAAAAGTTTAAATAAAATTTGAAAAAAATCCATTTCTTTTCTACGGTATAAATAAAATTGGGCAATTTTTATCAAATTAAAGCTCTGAAATAAAATTTTGGACCAAGTCAGGAGCCCATGACCAAGTTCAGAAATAAAATAAAAAGAGCAAATTAAAAAAATTCACATGAAAATTGGAAGATCAAATGAAGCTTTCTGGAAAAGCCCAAATTCATAGATGATAAGTATTTTCACAGTTGACCCATTTTCGGCAAGCTAAGCGAGCCGAGCGCAGCCTGGGTAGAAAGAATCCGGCTCTCTTCTCCCCCAAGCTTCCCCGTTCGCAGGCTACACCCATAAAATTCTGGGGACTGGGTCAGGATATCACCAAGGGTAAGAAAGGGTAAGGGTAAGAAAGAAAAGGGTAAGAAAACCCGGAAGTTAAATCCAATCGCTACAGCTACTTGTCTATATCGAGGCAAAAGGTGCCTTCACAAGGTAAGGTTTGTTACACTTTGTACTGGGATGGAAATACACGTGCTGGATATAGGAAGATGTAATTAGTCTGGCTCATCCTCGGTGTAAAAACCTGTGAAACTCACGAGTGACGTAAAACAAAGAACGAACAAGACAACAAAGAACCTCGAAACAATACAGAACAGAAAAACAATAGCTTAAAAACAAAGAAAAAAGTCACAGGTTTTTACACCGAGGTAAACCATTCTGTCTGTCCTAGTTATAACCATCGTGATTTTACACCTGTCCTGTCAAATCTTCCTTTGAAAAATCAAGAAAAAGAGCTGCTGAGGTGTTACCACAGCCCAAATAAAAGGCTCACTAGCTAGTGTTACTGTATGTTGGCAGTAAGACATGCAAATATGTAAACTCAGTACCTTGGCAACATTCTGTATAATAACTCATCAGTCTTTGCCTTTTCAGCTGCAAGCTCACTAGTTCTCTCAGCAACAATGTCTTCCAAGTGATCAGTGTACTTCTCCATCATGGTGATCATAGTATCCATAATATTGAAGTCCCTAATGAAAACAAAAAGTAATTAACACCGGGATAATTACTGTATTTAACTATGATGAGCACTTATTTGGCATTGCAAAATGCTCAATGGAATAGATCACCATAAAACTAATCAATTAATAACGTTTGACAGTACCTATTTAATAAAATTATTCAATCAGAATCGATAAATCACAAAATTCTGAACTGCTGCAACCCAAGTTTTGCCCAAAGCCCAATTCCAAGCCCATTGTTTTTGCAAATCCCAAACCAAGTCCCAATTTTTTAGTTGTGAGTCCCAGTGACCCAAATTCAATTTTTCCACTGAACATTTCCCCAAACCCCAGTTTCCATTTTACCTCTTCAGTCTCCTCTAGTAATTCAATGAGCTATTAATGTTTGTAAGAATTCATCCTGCTAAAAGATGAACATCAATTCCATTCTTTGAAGAGTAATATACTTTGTAAACATAGCACAAAAGTATTTCTAATGTTGCCAGCATCAAATGGAAAGTACTCTAAAATTGTGCCAAAATTAAATTAATAGATATTGTAACTTACTTTCCTTTGTTCATCTGCTTAAGATATTTAATGCAGTCTGAAAACTTGGGCCTTGCATTTGGGTCTTGATCCCAGCACTGCTTCGTCATGTCAACATAAAGAGCATGTTCCACAGCATCCTTTGTGATGCGGGGACGGAAGGGTGGATTCTCCCCTTTCTGAACACGCTTAACAATGGCTGGAAAGACAATTGAAAATGTGTTCCAAGCTACTCAAGTTACAGGTATCTGTTGGAAGCAAGTCATGAACTGTAATTCTCATATCAGATATGTCAGGAAAGAAATTCCTAGTTTACTTAAAGTCACATCTGTTCACTAAATTTTGGAAACTGTAAGTTTAAACAATACTGATATAAATAGTAATGTACTCCAAGTCCCTAGGTCCTTAGCTAACGTGATGTGACTGATTCAATAAACAAAGACCTAAGCATATACCTTTTGCTGACAAATCCTCAAACATGCTAAAAGGTAAACCACGGGTTACAATTTCAGAAAGTATAATTCCATAGCTGTACATATCTCCAGCCTGAGATCGAGGAACTTGTTCATTGAAGATGTGTTCTGGTGCTGTCCAAAGGCTGTCTGCAAAGAAAGAGTAATTTGGAATTTATTGAACCAACCCTCCAAGTGTGTTTTCTTTCCTTAGTGGCCATTTGGCCGGTGAATGTTTGAGTTTAGTCGCCAGTGAAAAATTTTAGTCGCTAAAGTTAGCTCAAGCACTCAAGCCTTCTTCTCAATTTTAGTCAACAGCTGGCAACTTCTCTTGCAATTTAGTTGCCACCTCCAAAAGTTTGGTTGTCATTTGTGACTAAAATGGTCCCAACTTGGAGGGTTGACTTCTTTTTGGAAAAGACCTGAACCTCACTTGGTATGAAATTCCAATTTGGCCTACATCTATAATTAGCACAATAGATGTAGTTTTTCATTTTTAGCATAGTTAATTTTATTTCTACCGGTATTTTATTGATTGTAGTAATTGTAAAGCACATTAGATCATATATTTTAATGAATTTTGCACTGTATAAGTAATAAATATTATTATTATTAAATTATTATCTAAATGAGATGTAGAATGGATTGACATCTGCGCAGATTTCAGATAAAATGTAGCTTATTATCATCTACTAATCAGCAAAAATACAATGTAGTATAGTACTCAATTTTAAACTTTGCAAAGAATGAAAGGTTACCATAATACTTGGCATCTTCTCCAGACTCAAAAGCAGTCTCTTGCCCCTCTTTGAATAGGAACAATCCATGATCAGTTACTTTGCATGTCCAGCGACTGTCAATAAGCACATTTGAAGATTTCAAATTGCCGTGAATTTGAACTGGACTACTATGCTGTAAAAAGTGCATGCCCTGTTGTGGGAAATTCAAAACAAGTTTACGTTGACTTAGTCATTCAAGGTTATGATATTATGAAAGATTATTATTGTGACACCACATTACAGTGTAGTTGAAAGTTGTCTGACAGTTATAGTTGCAATTGTCTGACACTAAATTTTCACAGTTATACATACTCTTGCAATGTCAGATGAAATAGACATTTTGAACATCCAATCCAGTTTTAGACTGTCATTATGCAGCACATCCTGGGAAAATAAGACATATAATAGCTTTATATGGAAAAACCCTGGCCATTATTTTTGTCAAACAGATGCAAGTTATCAAAACCAAACTTTGATCAATTTCAAATACGGTAATACACTAAACAGCACTATTTTGTAATTGTTTCCTGGCTCAAAAATAATACTTTCTGTGAGTTCAAATTGTCTACAGTGCCCTTCAGCTTCCCCACTCTTGCACATTGTTTGTTGGTTATGTTTTTATACATGCTGCTGCTAGCCATTTTTGGCTAATTAGTTTAATTTATGTTTCTGAAAAAGAAGTCACATCATGAAACTGTTTATTCTGATTCTGTATTCTCGCCCTAACAACATTTCAGACTAATCTGGCTGAAGCCCATGACCTTAGTATGTTCTTCACCTGCAGGCTTCCTTTGTTGCAGTACTGGCTCAAGATACAAATGTTTCCAGGTTCGACACAAGCACCAATAAATGTGTTAATATTCTGGTGGCTGAGATCTTTCATCTTAAAAAAACACATTGTACTGGTAAATGTATTTTACAACTTTTATTGTTACTAGTAGGAATATGATACAAATAAAACTGTTTTCACTTTCGAGTTAGTAGTTGTGTAGTTTGGTACATTTATGAAATAAGCAAGTTGATTTAAGTGTCCCTTCCTTATGCCTGAAGCATATTATCCCTGAAGGGCTGAAACAAGAATAAAGGGCATTTCTTCAATCAGGGGCAGAGCACCTCTCCCTTTGTGGAAAGGAGTGAAATACAGTATCCCTAAAAACTGCTGCGTGGGAAAGCGCTTGATGTAGCATATACATACTTAAAAACAGATTACCCCTTTTATTTTTAGGCAACAGTACAATTATAGGCAAATAAACAGGCAAATTACAACCAAATGTAGTACTGTGACGGAGAGCAAATCAAACAAAATTCTAGTTGCATAACAATTTGATCTTACTTCCTTAAGCTCCAACAAGACATCACGCTCAAGAACAACTTTTGCTTTCTGTAACTTTTTAACTGCCACTAAGGTACCCTATAAATGCCAAGAGAGCCATTTCACAACATATTGAACATAAGCTACCATGACCAGCAGTTAGTCCTACTCAGACTGATTTGTAACTCCAAATGATTTAAGCTATGATACAAATAATTTTTCCGATTACTTTTGACAGGGGACAGGGGTTCATGTACAGTTTATGAATTTTTTTCATGGGCTGAATTATAACTGCCCTTGATAACAAAGTTTAATAGAAGCAACATGGGTTAACTGCCTCTCGGCTGCAGAAAGTACAGGATTATCACTTCACCTCATAAATGCCAAGGACAGTGAAAACTTGACCTCTGAGATCGTCTACTGACCCCTGTTCACTACCTGCCGCACTTGCCTTCAAAGAAAAGTCGGACACATTTTCTGGTTAGTAAATATGTTTTCAAAACCTTAAGTCACACTTTTTGTGTTGTGTTTCAATCATTTTATCAACACAGAAAACTATACAAGATGTGCGTAAGTTACAATCAGCTCACCATGCTCTTCCTACTTCCTAATTTTCCTTTATTCTTTGGCCATTTAATGTCTTCATATTTTACTTTCCATGTCTGAGCCAATAATGCTGCCTCAAAAGCTTGTTTTCTATCAAAAAGAAATGGAGTGGGACAGACAAGCAAGGTGTCATTCATTGAGCATTTTGTATACCCAATGTCCTACACCAAACAAACACTGACAGCTGCAAAGATCGTGCAGGATCTTCATATATTTTTTTAACTGAGAACTTGGCCAATTATTTAGCACCTCACCCATTGACACATCACTACTTTCACTACTTTCACTACTATCACTACTTTCTTGAGTAATAAATTAATGTAGTAGTGTAGTATATCTCAAAGTTAGCTATTACCTCTGCCACAATAAAAATCCAACAAGAATTGAAACAATCAGGACAAAGACAAGACTTCCTGCCAAGATATATGGCCATGTAGGGGCCTCCTCTAGAATGATGAGATAATCATGGCAAAAGAATTATTCAATATGATTGTGTTTTAACACACAGAATTGTGGAGTATAATTTTAAGTAGGGGAGGGACTGTAGGGGAGATTACATATTGAGTGTGTCTTAATTGTCAGTGGATTGTTTTAGGGTATAAACACAGTCTTTAATTATATACCTGCTTCATAATCCAGCTTAGTATGAATGCCCATAATTTTTGGCAGGAATAATCTTAATGAAAGGGAGACGTGATGGATCCCCGGTATTAAAGATGTGATAGCTCCATTATTTGCTTCATACCTTTTGCTTCCACTTTGCAGAATTCATTGTCAAAACCACATTTTGGCCTTCCAAGAGGAATCTCTGTTGTGCCACCAGGCCATATGATTGTTTGATTCAATAACTGAAACTCTCCAGTTGTGCCAAAATAGTTGGCTACCCTCACACTTGACATATCCTTCTGAAATGACCTCAATCCGTAAGATGCAACTCGATCTCCATTGTTATCAATACCAACAGGCCCTGAAACACCTGTTCACAGTTAAGGGTCAGAGTTAATTATTAGCCCAGTTAATTATTAGCCCAGTATCATCATTTGTCATTGTGTTACACAATAAAATAATAAATTTCCTCCATTCTGTATTACATGTACATATCTTCCAAAAACATGAAGCTAAAAGTTGGAATAAATAATACATGGCAAGTGCAATGTATGCTTACCGAGGAACTGCTTTCCAATCATTGACTTTGAAATATTTGCCCCATTAGTGATATCAACTCCCTCTGATAAAGTCTCATTGAGTGTAAGAGCATACAAAAGAATGGCATCATGCAGGTTAGCTGCAAAGTGGTTAGTCTGGAAGAAAAATAACCACACAGCTTTTGCTCAAGTTGTCTGATACATTGCTGGCTGGCTTAAGATGGTATCTACTGCAAGGAAAACGATGGCTGCTGTACATTTTACTCCTTATTAACCTAGCCATGTTACTTGCAAAATCTGTCCCTGTACTCCCTCCCGCCGGAGGCATCAAGCTTGGGGCAGCCAAAGCCCTTCTCAGGGGCTCCTCATGACCCTAAAATGCTGTTTCTTGCTCGCTATCATTCGCAAGGCTCATTTCGCTGCAAGGTTGCTTGCAAGCTTAGCAATTTTCACCCAGCCCTCCCTCCCATGGGTAGGTGTAAGAGTTTCTCTCTGGGTTAAATGGTAAGTATTCCACTGAGTCCTTCAGTGTGACGGTGCCCAGGTGGGTGGTGGCCGCTTCAGGGTTACCATGGATACCTCCCCTGCTGTGCATCGCCCAGCTCCACAAACCTTGAGGCACCAACGCCCAAGCTCATCTATTGTTGATGAGTTTAATATGCAATTATACAGGCATTATTAGGGTTTTGTTGTGCTAAGAATTATTGGTAGAAGTATCAGCCATCATCTTTTTCTGTATAGGGTGTGTGCCAAGTCTTGAAAATGTCGTGCATGTGATGTATACATTACTACCATGATTCCCTGCGTGCAAGTCTCTTGGAGGGGATTGGGGATTAAAAAGTGGTTAACTGAGCAATTGTCTACATTCCTCACTGTTCATTGACAGTTAGATAAGTACGGCCATTCATGTTCACAGCCTACTAACTTATTATTTAAGCTGAGAGGAAAACATTTCTAGCTCAAAAATATTAATTAAGGCCATGGGTAAAGGAGAACACAAAATTTGTGGCTGACACCTTGTTGTGGATGCAAATGTGTCCCTGTCTGCCTGTGGACACAAAAACAATTCTTTATGGTTTTTGTTTTGTTTTTGTTGGCGAAATTGTCATTATTCTCCATGTTACTTGCAGAACACTGTAGATTTACCACATTTTGTATTTATTTAGGCTCCCTAAAAAACATATACAAAGACCTCTAAATGAGGATAAATGATTTGCCATCACATACATTACTAAATTGTTATTGCTTTGTTCTCTTCATTTTCCTGTTTGGAAACCCAATGTAGTCTGTTTGTTATATTGTCTGCCAGTTTGTCTGTCTGCCTGTCTTTCTGGTTTCTCTATTTTTCAGCCTGCCTGCACGTCTGCCCATCTGACCTATTGTGATTCTTTTTGTCTAATACACAAAAAAATGTTTCTGATTTTTTCAGAAGCATTTTACATCCATACTAATTCCCTTTTCCCTTGTTTGCTTGTGCAAGAAAACATTGTGAGCAACAGTGTGTCCTCATTTACCACAGCCTTTAGGCTTATAGTATTGCTGGTTTTCACTGTCACACAATCAAAAACCGAATTCAAAACAATTCAACTACAGAAGCTGAGAATTTCAGATAGTGTAGATGATAAATAAATAAACAATTTCTTAAGTCTCAGGCCTGTGTGGTATGCCATTTGCAAATTAACACAACAGCTTTGTCGCAGCACTCAGGTTGATGTCATGCGGCGGGGAACTCAAATATTCAAGATGCTCTGTTTTCAAAACGAAGGGTACTAAGGAGCTGAAATTTGCAAAAAGCTATACTCTTAGTTAACCTTGCACCTAGTGGCAATGGAAATTTAGTAGGCCTAGCGAATTCTGATTTCAGAATTTTATGACGTCACATGAAAACCAAGAATTGATGCCCTTACTTCATTAGGTGTACTCATTGTGTAGTTCATTTCAGGCATCCTATTGTAAACACTGGTAGTAAAATCCTTGTAGTCTTGTGAATCTGGAATGTACTGACTAACTTCAATCATTCCTTCAAATGCTTTACAGGCCTCTTCATCTCTACCATCTTCTGAACCAGCAGTAGCTTTGCATGAGGCTTGGAGTGTCTCTATGGCAATTACCACATACTCTCCATTTAACAGACCCAGGTCATTTAAGATAAGCATCAGGCGTCTCATAGCATCACCATAGCAAAGAAGCACAAACACTGTGGAAAGCAATGGCAATTAAAAGTGGTTACCTTATATTGAAATTTGTGTTGCTCCTGTTAATTTTGTTGAAACAAAATTTGGGTTATGTGTACTTTATTGCTAGGAATTTGAACCTTCTTACTAACTACTGAACTAAACACAGTCACTAGTCCAGAACTTTAATCAGATGACCGCACGGCTTTTGTACACAAGAATGAGCAACACTGAACATATCAAACTCTATCCTGCACTCCTTCCCTCACATATTTTCACCCAATATGTTAGGCCACGTGAAGTTTATGTGTGATTCCCTGAAAAAACTCAAACTAGAATGATTGGGAAAAAACCTATATTTTGTCACAAAAAGTGTTTAGTTTAGTTTCCCTTAAGCTGGCACCTACCTCGGGCCTTCTTTGCCATGGACTGAGCCATTGATTTTAATTTATCAAGGTCAGTTGCTCCAGGGTCAAAGCTTCCAAAAGATGGCACAGAAAACTTTCCATCTTTCTCCAGTTTTACCTTTGCTGTATTGGCAATCTGTGAGTGAACTGATTCCGTTGAAGCCATTATGCCTATGCGATCCCACTTGTACTGAGTTAAAAAGGCTCTTAGGAGATTTCCCAGACCATCGTATGTGCCAGCTGTGCGTACAAAGTAGGGAAAGAGTGTTTTATCTGATAACACAGAGGCAGTACATCCCCAAGATATCATGGGAATGTTCCAGTGATCTGCTATGTATGCACCAGGAACACATGCTGCAGAACAGCCAGGGCCAATGTAGACATCGACTTTGGGGTTTTCCACTCTATAATAGTCCACCAAAATTGTAAGAGAGCTTTTTGCTTCACATTTACTGTCTTTAACCACAAAGCTCAGGTTGTGTCCTTGAAGCCAGTAGGGATCATTGTTTATTTTGTCCATAGCAATGAGGATTGCTGATGCCATCTTTGGACCGGCCGGCCAATCACCAGTGAAAGGAAGAAAGATCCCCATTTTGATGTCTCTTGCTTGAGACAAAGACACTATACAGAGAATAAACCCAAGTAGAAGTGAAGTTTTCATTCTTGTTTCATTTATTCACCTGTTTCTGAAAAAAAAAGAAAAGGCATCTCAGCAGCAACAGTAACCGAAGCTTGCTTTGAAATAATGTCAGTGGTTGACTGCTAGAGGTTTTGGAAGACAGCGTTCCACAAAAAACGGCCTTTATGCCAACTGTTCATCTCCCGCAGACCGAATTTTATTCAGATTCATTGTCTAGTCGCCTGGTGTCTTAGAAATTCGAAACCTCCGGATCCAGTGAAATACAAGATGACCACGTACTCAAACCAATAATTTTTACGCATCTTGCTGATTTGTAAGTATGTTGTTAAAAGTAACATTACTTGAAAAAAATAGATGTACACAGAAACTATTTTATTGATAGATAAAATCTGGAGGATTTTATGTTACAATGATTATGGTACAACTTTCCATACTTTACCGATAGCGGTTTACCGACAAATAAAGAAATTTTAAGATAAAAAACGCTTCTTATTTCTCACGTTTGGTCAGTAAATATCGCCAGAAACCTTGAATTTGTAATGGGGAAAGTGAAATCTGATTTGTCGATTTCCGTCCGACAAAACATGTCAGGTTTTTGCGCTTTTTTGCGCTGGCATCGGACCTGTGAAACACAACCGTGAGAACGTTTGTAATCGTTTCTGACTCCATCTTGGTTGGGAGCAACTTACGGTAAGGTATATGGGAAAAGTTTGCAGTTCGATACCTAATAAATTACTTGTTTGAAGATTATTAATGTTCTGTAATCTTTAGCAGCTAAAAGGTAGAGGTACCCAGCAGAAGACTTCGCTGATCAAATTTGGTAAGCAAGGAATCGCATTTTTACCAATCCCTCGAAATTTCCTCGGAAAATGAGCCTCTTTCTAGTTAGGCAAAAGTACCGAAAAATGAATTGAAAACCTTAACTGCGGCTTTCCTATGGCTTTCTAAAATGGTGTTTTGAAATTTTAATTATTAAATATTTCGAAACTAGATTCTCTGTGAAGTTTAGACACTGTTGGTAATCGAATTGCGCACTTTTTCCCATTCTCAATATAAACTAATTTTTGTGGTGTTCTTCCCAACCAAATGATGGCGTCAGAAACTGAAATAGGAAGCTCGAAAAGTCCGTTTGCTAAACTTTGCACAGAAGGCGAAGATGGCAGCCTGTCTCAACAGAAAAAAACAACTATCAAATCACTTGACATTACTTAATCTTTAGATTGAAACCTGTTCAAATTCGAGACTTGTTTTTAATGAGCTTTGAAGACGCCACTGATCATGTAGCCCCGACCCATGAAATCTTTCTCAACAAACCTGCGTAGAACACTGTGAGATTCTCAATAAATCCTTCTTCAGTTTGTTAGTGTCAATCACTTTTTCTGAATGGAAACCTTTTAAAGCCAAGCCCAAACAGGAAAACAGTGAAGTTATAAAACAACAAGGTTTTCAAATGAAGAAAAACTATTCTTCAAACCCGCAGCGAGGCGGGGCGAAATTTCCACTTACGCCAGACAGTGGCGCGAAATGCCTTCTAAAAGCTGATTGGTCATTGCTTAATATATCGTATTCTGATTGGCTATTTCAAATAATCAATTGACCAATTCCCGCCATTTTCGTTGACGTAGCCTACACATTGAGAATTTCGAAAGATGAAGGGAGCAAAGGGAAAAAGAAACAGGGAAAATGAAGAAATTTCCGGCTATTGTTTTCAATAAACAAAGAACTGTGGTGTGGACAATAAAAAAATTAATAAATTAAAATAAATGAAGAATAAACAATTTCGGTTTTAGCCGTTATTAAAATAACTTTTCGGGGGGGGGGGGGAGGGGGGAGGGTACTGGCATTATACATGATGTGGAGGTCCGACGTATTTTTTTGGGGTCAAGAGATCTGTCACACCAGGACTCCTGGTCACACACATTTTTAGGTTTTAAAAAATAGGCGCATTTCATTAGCTTATTGATGCAAAATCATGCATTAGAAGAGTCTGTTTGATTGAATAAATCCCTGTTAAGGTGTTGCATTTTTTTGGGTAGGAAATTTTGATGCCAGGTATTATTTTGGGATAGTTCGCAGCTCTCTAGAACCTCTAATTTCATTGGATCTTAATAGCACGCAGCTCTATTGTTTTAGGGCTAGGCTCCATTGTTACTGTTGTTTATCATTTTTTCAGCCAATACTGTGGGACCTTGTAAAAAGCTGCGTACCGCCCCATTTTTTGGGTCTAAAATTTCAGGCTTGGGTTAACAAGACGAAGCTCCCTCGGATCCCCCGTTATGTATAATGCGAGTACCCCCCGTCCTCTGGGGCTGGCAAACAGTTTGACAGGCCCATAACACACACATTTCCCAAAATTCTGCCACTTCTACTGTTTCATAAAGTTGTTCGTTGCAGGTGTTGAGGAGTCTCAACATAGGCAAAACGCTCAGGGTTCAGGCAACAACAGTTACATTTTGGGGGCGGTTGTATACTGGTTTAATGCCAACGCATTAAGGAATTGTGTATTTTTTTGTGCAGGGAGGTTTATACAGTCGGCTGAATGGCGATTGGTTCTTGAAACCTTCCAACTAACCACGTTAAATGTCATGGGCGCTTGTTGTGATCTTTTTATCGAATCCATGGATATCTACCTAGGGAAATGTCGGTCACACTCGCTAAATGCAGTTTCTCGTGGTAAAAGGGCCAACGTCGTATATAAAGCTGCTGCAGTTTTGGAGGTTATGACGTCATTTTCCTACACGTTTATGACGTACGCCTTATGACTGAGCCCGCGATTTTGGTGACGAAAAATTCCCTGATCGACTTTGTAAAAGAAACATTATTGTGTGAAAACTACTGTAGTTAGGAGCGTCCATCATGGATTATTTATGTGGGAAGAAGAAAACTCCAGAGATGCTTAAACAGAACTAGCGAGCGTTGAATAGAGCGATGCATCCATCTTGGACTTTTTTAAAGAAACGATTGCTGATTTTGCATGCACTGGTTAAATCCTCTTGTATGTCATCAATGCCACCGTGGGTTGTATGTACAGGTACTGATCTATAGATTTAGGTTATGGGACCTGTACTGAAGCAGTATGACTGGAAATTAGGCAAGTCTGTTGGTCTTCGGCACACTTTTTTGGTCATTTTAGCTGTTTTAACTATTTTTGTTAGGTGCTAAGGGCACTAAATTCAGTGCTAATCCATGGGACATCCTTTACAGAGATCTTGACAGAGAACATAGCAAACTGGAAAAACATGGCAAAAGCTGGACAAATGGTATGTCACTGTTAAAATGTATTTTTTAATTACTGGCGTCCAGGTAGCTGAGTTTTTGGACAATACGCTATAATTGCATCAGTCTGAGCCATCCAAGAATAATCATGTACTGGTTACATGTACCATTTCAAGATTTGAGGAAGATGGCTTCCCTTCTGTAACATCTACTGGCAAGCAATATAAGAAGCTCTAAATCGGTGTGCGACAAATTCAGACTTGCAGACTGGCACTCTGGTTATCCGGAATATCACTCTGGTTAGCCTGAATATCACTCTGGTTAGCCTAAACAGCACTTCTCAGTAATAGTAATGGTAACACCATATTTACCTTAAAAAATTCTGCCAGTCAGCAAGTCTGCAGTCTGCATTTGTCGCACACCAGCTGTAAATATCTTCCCTTAAATTTATTTAGCTGGATGAATTCTAGCTGGCAATTCATGGTAGAACACCACAGGTGACAGAGCTCCAGCAGACCCCTTGTATTTTTGGCTTTCTTGCAAATTGTTGGAGGGAGAGACAGCAAGTTGATGAAGACAAGAATGTCACCCAGAGGGTCATGTGTAACAATATTTATGCTATGGATACTAACTAGAGACCAGTAGCTATTCAATATATAGCCTGATCCAAGCATTCAGTTTGGCTAGGGAGCAGTGTTGATGATAGTAATGAGTAGAGTGCATTATTTGGCCTGTAATTCATACAAGAAATTACCAAAATCATGTGACAATGAAGTAGGAGTCTGATTTGTTTAATGACAAGTATAATAATTACAGACTGCAGAATTGGATAATGACTGGTCCTGTTACCAATTTATCAAAACTTATATTTAATACAATCATATCAAAATATGCTAACCATAAACTTTATTCATAAATGGCGGACGCGTGGTTAAAGCTTGGGCCGGGTACTTGAAAACGAGGCTAGTGCAGCATCGAGATGTTTGTACACAGTGTATTCTAAGCCAAAAACAATATGTCAACAATTTAAAATAATAAAAAATACCTTACCCTGCTTCAGTCGTGTGTTTTTCTGCCGCCGGTTTGGTTTTTGGGTTGGTTTATAGCAATTAAGTAGAAACCAAAGCCCACCTAAATCGACCCAAAATCCACACTGGAGACAAAACAACCCACGCGACTGAAGCTATTTTTATCTTAAATTGTTGATAGCTTTTGGCCTTTGAATACAACCTTTTTCCCCATTCAAATCGTTATATTTCTGCGTCCATCTGTGCTAATCACGTTGTCTTTGTCTGCCTGGACGCCAAGGGAGAGAATACCCAACAATTCTCAGTCTACCGAAATCACTTTATAAAGGAGGAGGGTTTATTCCTGGGTATTATCCTGTTAAATCGCCAAAGGGAGGAAAGAAAATATTAGCTGAACACAGAACGTGATTATTCAAATTCCATGGAATTAATGTACTCCTCCACGCCGGCTTGAAGCTTAATCCGGAAGAGGTTTGTCAAAACCTTCTCGTCCTTTTAAGAAATATGTTACGATGTTCCCTTTGCCCTGAAAGTTAAATGAAAGGTTTGCCGGTTAAAAGGATTTTTGCTAATAAACGAATAGATAGAAGTGATCGAAAAGAGAAGCACGATATCCTATACCTTTACTTCCATAGATCCTCGTTCCTCCAGTATATACCCTCCAAGCTGTACGAGGAGATCTCTGCAATCAGAGCTCACGTGAATGCGGAGAGCTGAAAAATTAAAAATATGTTTGCTTGAGGTATTTAAAAATGCGATTTACTGATCAACTCAGTGAAGGCAGAAAGCAGCTGGAGAGAACTTGCAGAAAGTCGGCATGATCAGTATATCCGAAACTAAGTGACACTGACTGTTCTTCCTTCAAACAAGGAAATATGCAATTGACCTACCCTTGGCCTGGTCTCCAGGCGAGATTATTGTATAATCAGTCAGTGTCCAATAAATGGTAAAGAAGTTAAAAGAACCACTTACCCAATCCAGAGGATTCCATCTCAGCGGCAATATTGACCTCTTCTCCAAACAGACAATACCGCGGCATTTTAAGACCTACAACACCAGCAACCACCGAACCTGAAACCGTCAGCATTCAGTATTGTTACATAACAGCATTCAGTCCTGTTACATAACATGCTCAAATGTTAAAAGTTGCAGGTGTTGTTGAGAACTTACTAAACGAAACGCTTCTAAAGTGAATATTTTAAGAATGTTGCTGCTTGGGACAGGACTGAAGGAGCTATTGGCACAAACCTGTATGAATCCCAATTCTGAGTTGCAGTTGCCTTCCAGGAAAATGCCTTATCTTAAAGGTAGTCATAGCTGACAGCAAATCGAGGGACAAGTTACTGATCTCTCCGGCGTGCCTGATACCATTCCTGTTTGGCAATCCCGAAGCGACCACATAAGCATCGCCAATTGTCTCAACCTTGATTTGAAACGATAAAAATGCAATGTCTTATTTCTACTCTCAGCCTTTAAATACGTAGTACATGAAATCGTTTGAAAAATGAGGGTAGTGGTAGGGTTGCACAAGCATAAATTATCATAACCCTGATCAAATTTGTTTCATACAAATTTTTATTCACTTAAAAACAACTATACTGATAACACTGTCAAACATGCGCTTATTCCCTCCAAAAGTGCTACCTAAATCCAATATCCAACTGACTACAAACAACGTTTTTTGCGGCCAACACCTAATCTTGTACCCAGATCTTCTCATCCCTCTGGAGAGAACATCTGGCAAGACAAAGTTTGCATAATCTGTGTGCAAATGATGATGCAGTTCATTAAGCAATCAGAATGGTTAACTGAGCGGACTTGGACAGATGTTTCCTACGAAGTGAGTAAACATCTGGGTATGAAATTGGGCAACCCCGAAATAACTATAATGTCCTTCATGCCCATGTCTTTTATATGGAACAATTAAGAAAGGGTTTTTTTTGCGTTGAAAAACTGTCTTTATTTAAATCTTACCTTGTATACATCGTGCATGTCAATGATCTCGTCAAAGCATGTGTACAAATCGTTTAGCAAGTCGACAACCTATCAAGAGACAGTCAAAGGAAATATCTCACAACTGAGCATGACCAGCACAAGAAACAGGAATAGAAAGGATTTCCCAACTTAAAAGGTACATTCAGACTAAAATATTACCTGTAAAGGAGTACTTTCAGACGCGAGTTTGGTGAATCCAACGATGTCACTGAAGAATAGTGAAGCAGATTCAAAAGTTTCAGCTGTGACTGGCTGCCCTCTCTTCAGTTCTTCTGCTACCGACCTGTTATCCAGTAATGACAAGTAAGTAAGCGCAGGATTACATCTAAGGGATCAGTACTTCAGTACTTCAGTTAAAAAAAATAATACCAGATACCAGTGAGTCTGCATATAGACTTAAGGCAGTAAGACTTGAAAATTATGTGCAAATATGTAAACTCATTACCTTGGCAACATTCTGAACAAAAGCTCATCAGTCTTTGCCTTTTCAGCTGCGAGCTCACTAGTTCTCTCAGCAACAGTGTCTTCCAAGTGATCAGTGTACTTCTCCATCATGGTGATCATAGTATCCATAATATTGAAGTCCCTAATGAAAAAGAAAAATAGTTAGCTGGGGAAATATACAAACAAATTTAATTGACAGTGGGCTTTCAATATATCCTGGTACCAGGGGGAGCTCTGGGGTATTTGGTTGTGAACTGCTGAAAAAAATCCAAGCAGCTTTAATTTATTTGAAGGGGAGATGTTGATGTCAATTAAAATAGATCATTATTAATCAACATTCAGCAATTATTCCTTTAAATCAAGGTGAATAGAAGCAGAATATTTACCAATTGAATTTCGAGTTAAACTTCGAGAAAATATAGCAAAATGTTGTTTGTACATTATATCGCTCAAAGCAACAATCTGAATCGAAAGTGAGCTTGCAAAACATTTTTGTTGTTCAATCAAAGTTTTTGAAGTTCACTTGAACAGAAATTTAAAGAGGAGTTGACAAAGAATCCATATGAAAACTAATAATACCATGTGTACAGGACTGTGCTGAAAGGTGGGGTTACTCTTGCATGAACAAAGACATTTATGGACTGTGGAACATACTTGAGCTGACTTATTCAGAGATTGTTAGTAAGGAATTAAGAGCTTTGTTTGTTTCTGCAAACTCACTGTCTCCAATGTTTGAGAATGGCTTTTTGTTTGGTTTTTCAGTGGTGGGTGTTCTTAATCTCTAACTTACTTTCCTTTGTTCATCTGCTTAAGATATTTAATGCAGTCTGAAAACGTGGGTCTTGCATCTGGGTCTTGATCCCAGCTCTGTTTCATCATATCAACATAAAGAGCATGTCCTACATTGCCCTCTGTGATGCGGGGACGGAAGGGTGGAGACTCTCCTTTCTGTACATGTTCAACAACCACTGGAAAGAATAAAATAATTGACAAAAGTCAGGAAAGACATTCCTACAGTGTAGTTCACTTTAGTCAAATCCATTTATTGCATTTTGGAAACTGACACTCAGTTTTAACAAAGCTGGTGCTGAATATTAATAGTGACGTACTCCAAATCACTAGGTCCTTAGATACGTGATTTGACTGATATTTCGATAAACAAAGCCCTAAGCACATACTTTTAGGTGACATATCCTCAAACATGTTATACGGTAAACCATGGGTTACAATTTCAGAAAGAATAATTCCATAGCTGTACACATCTCCAGCCTGAGATCGAGGAACTTGTTCATTGAAGATATGCTCTGGTGCTGTCCAAAGGCTGTCTGCAAAGAACAAAATAAGTATCATTAATTATGGAACTGAAAGGATTTTATCTTCACAGTTTCTATTAGCCACGCAATTCTGGTAGAAATATTTTTGAACCCACAGCTTCATTATGAATCTGATTCCTTTCTTACTTACAAACCACATATTATGACTTCAAATGTTGGAGGAGACCAGCTTTAATTTGATTTTTAAGAAAATGCCCACCTCAGTACAATAAGACATAAAACAGCTAAAAACAAAATTTAGAACTTAAAATATAGTTTGTTGGTGCCTATACCCCATGCAGGGGGAATTGGGACAAAAATGTGTCAAGCCATTATATTGGATCATTGATGCTGTGTAATTGGATCATACATCATTTTATCAATACACTTGTCTGTAATTTTTACCGCAAACTGCATCAACCCACCCAGAAATTTGAGATAATTATCCTATATTTTCATTTTCTGTTCACTGGCTTTTTCCTATGTTTTAAGTTTGGGGAAGGGTGTATTGAAATTCTTCCTTTGTAAAAAAAAGGGGGGACCTGAAAAAGTTTAGTTTAGAAAGGTTGTACTGAAAAAGAAAAGAAAATTTGTTAATCTCTCACCCATCACCCCCTCCATAAATAATGAACGGTCCCCCGGGAGGGGTGCTGATTATGGCCTATAAAAGGTGGAGTGGTTATATGTGCTGGTTTCGAGAGGTTAGGAGGAATCATCAGAGTACGGGCAACTTCAGACTTTGGTTTGGTGGGGGGGGGGGGGGCGGAGTGGGGCTGTAACCTCCCTGCTACCCCCCCAAAAAAAATTACGTATGCAATTGAAGAAAATGGTCTGATAAAATGATGTACGATCCAATGACATAGCATCAATGATGCAATGGCATGATACGTGATTCAATGACATTTTCGCCCCAATTCCCCCTCCATACTACCCCCTCCTAACAGAGTGTAACAGCTAGGTTCAGATAGCTAAAGGAAAAAATTAAGTCCATTTAAACTTTCCAAAACACGAAAAATTACCATAATACTTGGAATCAACTCCAGCTTCCAAATCAACTTCTTGCCCCTCTTTGAATAGGAACAATCCATGATCAGTTACTTTGCATGTCCAGCGACTGTCAATAAGTACATTTGAAGATTTCAAATTGCCGTGAATTTGAACTGGACTATGCTGCAAGAAGTGCATGCCCTGTTGTGGGAAATCCAAACATTTTTTACTTAGTTTTTTGAGGCTATGATATTGAATATTTCATGTATATTATTACTGACAGACTACTTTACAGAATAAAAACTGGCAGGAATGCAAAGCTTTTTTTAAAGTCACTTTTCCATTGATAGAATTTACTCTAACACACATATAACGATACAATCTCTAAATTACTTTTAACAACAAGTTGTGCTTCCATTATATGAAAAGGTCTACAGAGGATATGATTGATTAATAATCATCAGGGATTATAAGCTATTTACACTTAAGGTCATTCCCCTCTATTGCATTGCGCATCCTTACTGCGCACGATTTATTGCGTCATCAGCGCGCGCACCTAAAGAAAACTGCGGCGTTTTATTTACGGCTTTGCTTGTGAAGGAGATAAATCGTCTTTTTCTCGTAAACGAGTATGGTGACCTATATTTTTTTACCCTTTTTCTGAAACTAGCAATCACTTTCTTCCTATAACAGGAATATAAACAAATTCCCATTGCAGAAAAATAAATAATCGACGGAAACATGAACTTATTGAACAGATATTGTGACCTCGAGATCACTGCATACTAGTAACAAGTTAAATCAAGGTCGACTGGAAATGCGTGCTTTCATAATGAAACATATATTAAATTGTTCCTTGAAGGCGATACAGCATATCTATAGTTTTTTCCCTTGTTTTGCTTTCTCCCTATTTTTTCTTCTCCCATAAGACGTGGTATGAGCTAGTCAAATGAAAACATTTCTGAAGCTGATATTTTAACGAATTATGGGGTATTTTCAAGGTGCTCCTGCTCCTAAACAAATATGGGAACCCCTCTTTTTCATTACAAAATTTAAATTCCCTTACGATGAACAACAAATGGGCAAAGTTTGAACAAAAATCTATTGTCAGTTCTATTTCAGGGGAATGACCTTAAACTGGTTGTCTATTATTGAAAGTTTCACAGCTATACATACTTTAGCAATGTCACATGAAATAGACATTTGAAACATCCAGTCCAGTTTCAGGTTCTCATTGTGTAACACATCCTGGGAAACATAAGACAACATAGGGTTGTCATGACATAGCTGGCAGCCAGTGAAAATTGCCTCCTACTTTGTATTTTGGTCAGCTACTCTTCAGTGGCAGGGATATCCCCTGATTCTTTAGTAAAAGATGAATCTGCATTCTACAAAATATTCTGACCATCAGGTGATGCAAAGGAAAGCTGGCAACCTCAGCATGCATGATAATGAAACTATGTAAATTTTATAGTGCTTCCAAGTTTCATTTGGCTGTGCAGCAAATGTAGCAAGATTGCTTTTTGAATATAATTTTGATATAAAATTGGGTTGAGTAGATGATGTCATCAGTCCCCTAAATTATTTTCATATTTCACCATTTTTTAAAACCTATGTTGTAAAACTATCAGGAACTAATACAAATATTTGAAAACAGAAAACAACATTTAAAATTGTATGCAAGTTCTCTATAAATCCATCTGAAATTGCCAGGTACAGAAATTTGATAATAGTAGCACTTTAATTATATTAATGTCTTAAGTCTTAATATAACAATGTAAACTTTCTTCACCTGGAGGCTTCCTTTGTTGCAGTACTGGCTGAGGATACAAATGTTTCCGGGTTCAACACAAGCGCCAATAAATGTGTTTATATTTGGGTGGCTGAGATCTTTCATCTTGATAAAAGAAAACATTTTTATACAACTTTTTTCACTTGTATGAATATGTTACAAATAACAACTGTTTCTACAGTTGAGCAGTGTGGAACATAAACAGAAATGAGGCAAATTAGTGACATGCTGAGCTATGATGTTAATCGGTACAGTAGTAGATTTAGGGCAGCAGGGATGGTGCAGTGGTGAGAGTGCTTGCCTCCCACCAATGTGGCCCTGGTTTGAATCCCAGACCCGGCATCATACATGGCTTGAGTTTGTTGTTGGTTCTCGTCCTTGCTCTGAGGGGTTTTCTCCAGTTTTCCTCCCTCCAAAAAAACCAACACTTCAAAATTCCAATTCAATCTGGGATTCGAGGGCCACAGGTTTGTCAGTCGCAAGAGTGCTACGGGCTACCCTTGTTAAAACAAAGTATATTATTATTGTCATTATTATTATTATTATTATTATTATTATTATTATTATTATTATTATTATTATTATTATTATTATTATTATTATCATTACTAAAATAGTATAATGATTTTATCAAAATTATTTGCAATACTATTTACAATCTTAAAATAAACGGCAGAATACATAGAAATAAAAGTAGCAATTTACACTTCAATATTGCAACTCCTTTTCAATAATAGTAATAACAGGGTTGCCACAGTCAGGGAAAAGTCAGCAAAAAACAATAATTTTTCAAGGTCAGGGAAAAGTCAGGGAAGTTTGTAAAGGTCAGGAAAAATATTATATGTTTGGTAAAGTCAGCGAAAAGTCAGGGAATTTTATTTCCTTTCAGTAAAACACTGTGCAACACGATTGATTTTGATAATGAGTATTCAAGTGGCATGTGCAAAAGCAGTAGTTTTGGCCAGTGGTTTCTGTTGTTCCTTTAATTTTATTTATCTAATCTAAGGTCAGGGAAAATTGTTCAAAGGTCAGTGAAAAAGTCAAAGAACTTTTAAGTTTCTGACAAGAGGCAACCCTGAATAATAATAATAATAACATTGAGAAAGTATCTAAGAGACCTAATGTGACAGAGATTCAAAAGATCTGCATGCTGGGATCTGCGCGAATCCTCAGAAAGGTGCTTAGTATCTGAACAGAAAGATTGAATTGAGTGACTGATGCCCTAGGTGCATGGTTTATGCCCGGCTGATCCACATAAAGAATACCAGCAAAGACTGTGATAGTAGACATAATAATAATAATAATAATAATAATAATAACAATAATAATAATCACTTTATTCAATTATCTATAATAGTATTTACAATCTTAAAATAATTAGTTAATAATAACTAACCCTAACAACAATAACAACAATAAATTTTTTTCAAAAGCAACATCTATTAGAGTCAACATTTTTCCGAAAGGTTCTCTAGTTCGCATAAAATACAGGCAGGAATGTCACATCAAAGAAAACATAAAAATATAAAAACTGGATAATCCTGTAGGCTGAAACCTATTTACAATTGTTTTAAAACACATAAAGTGTCCCTTTAAAAAGAAAAAAATCAATAAATAGCGCCCTCAGTGTTCTCAATTTCTATATCAATATTACGAAGTCCGTACAGCGGATCTAGTTCCTCTGAGACAGATTAATGCGGATCTCAAAAGTGCAAAGGAGGTTCTAGCTAATAATAATAATAATAATAATAATAATAATAATAATAATATTTTAAGAAATAAAAACCTACTTTACAAAAACCATTCATTTAAAAACTGTTTAAAATCTTTTTAAGGAGCCTATGAAAAAATACATGTTATTGTGCAAGATCCAAAACAGAAAAAAAAAACGGAAAAAAGAGGGTTCTATTCAGATTATTCTGGCAATCCCATTCTCAACAGCTATGCCTGTTTCATTATTATTATTATTATTATTATTATTATTATTGTTATTGTCATTGTCATTGTCATTGTCATTGTCATTGTTATTGTTATTGTTATTGTTATTGTTATTATTATTATTGTTATTATTATTATTATTATTATTATACTTTTCAGAACTTTTAGCTACTTTTTATTGTTTTTTAACATCCTTTCATATGTAAAATGATTGAACTTTTTGGAGAAAGAAAGAGCAGGGTGTTTAATGAGGTAAAACCCTTTTGGCCCCTCGGGATCTGTCTGTTGTTTTGAGTTTGACATGGAGCATTTTAAGACCATTTCAGGCTATGAGTAATGGCCAACAACAAATCAAACAAAATCTTGAGTTGCATATATAACTTTCATCTCACTTCCTTAAGCTCCAACAAGACATCACGTTCCAGAACAATTTTTGTCTTCTGTATCCTTTTAACTGCCACCATCTTACCCTGCAAATGTCAGAAGAAGCATCCAACATATTGGAAACGAATTATGATCAGGCCAATAGTTAAAAATTAACTATCCTGAGTGCTGTTTAACTACAATGTTAAAAGCAGGCATACAGTGGGTAACGTGTATAGTTGTTTTTGCTATAACTTGCCAATGAAGAACAATTGTATTACTGAGTACATTAAATAGCTATTTTCCACCATTGATTTTTTTCTGAAACTCCCCTGTATTATAAGTTTTAGGTTTCCTACGTTTAAGGGTAATTTGGTTCGTTTCAAAAAAATAACGTAAAATATCGTGACGTAGCTCCTTTAAGAGGCTCAAACTAAAGAGGAACATATTGATCCAGTTTAATGCTAAGTTGACACACGCAAAATGAATAGAGCAACTGTCTTCTGTAGAACATACATTATGATCGTTTCATTCACCTCGTAAGTGCCAAGGACTGTGAAAATTTGCCCTCTGAGATCCTCCATTGACCCCTTCATACTTCCAGCCACGCTTGTCTTCAAAATAATGTAATTAGTTTTAGCCATTGATTGACAGTCACTATAGATGCTGTTCAACTGTTGTGAAGTAGATCAGTATAATTGTATTTTTTTTGTTTATTTGTAAACTTTTTACTAACCCTCTGACGTACAAGCAAACTCATACCCCCACTGTACAGGTACAAGGGGGTGGGGGTGGGGGGGGGGGGTTTTCATTGGGTTAAGATGCTGAACAGTTGCTGAAATGGACAGATGCTCAGAGAAAATTCACTTGACAAAATCCTTGTGCGTCTGAGGGTTAATGTGTGAGTAAACCTTGTTTTTGTCTGTAACTTAATATAAATAAATGTTGTGTAAATATTATAATAATTGTAAGTAGGAAATTTAGAATTGTAAAGGAAACAACCAAGCTATGGACATTTATTATGGTGTCAGTAGTGGTTATGGTCATGTTCATGTTCCATTTTCTGATTAGTAACTCTTCAAAAATTTTTATTTGGTTTTAGTGGTGCCGTGTTTTGTTGTCTTTCATCATGCCAATAAAGAAAATTATACAAGATGAATCAACTTACATGCATAACCATGCTCTTCCTACTTCCTAATTTTCCTTTATTCTTTGGCCATTTAATGTCTTCATATTTTACTTTCCATGTTTGAGCCACTAAAGCTGCCTCAAAAGCTTGTTTTCTATCAAAAAGAAAAATAAATGAGAAAAGCAATAAAGTGCTATATTTCAGACACAATTTTCAGTTCTAACACTCTTTGTTCCAAAGTTAATGCAGGGTCCTGGCATAGTTTTTGAATCAAAACTTGTCTGAACATGTACAATCCACCAGTCGTAGCTAATCTCGTACCTAGATCCTTCTCAACCATCAGGAGAGAACATCTGGTAAAAGCCGGTTTTGCTCGTGTAAAATGTCAGAAATTTGACACACAGTGCCACTATGCATGCTCGGCAAATATTTAAGTAGATGGAAAGCTCACTCAGGCATTATAGATAGGTCATGAACTACTTTCGTATACAGGGAAACACCACCAAGAGTTGTAGGAGAAGAAAACAAGTTGACTATCACGTTTTGCTAGTAAATTCAAATCTGTGTTTGACGCATACAAGCTAGCCATACGTGTCAGATTTGCAAAGTTTCGACTGCTCATGTTCTCATTGAAATACATGTTTATTGACAAACTTTGGTACTTACAAGCTTGAAAGTCAAACTGTTTCTGTAGCTAATTCACTTTTGAAATGTTTAAAAGAAGGAAGTGTTTTAATAGAAGCTATAAAAGCCGCTATATTCTCACCAGCTCACGTATGTGATTGCGTGCAAGACAAAGTTTGCATCAGCCACACACAAATTCTGCTGTTCATTAACCAATCAGAATGGTGAACTGAGCGGACTTGGCCAGATGTTTCTTACGAAGTATAAGTAAACATCTGGGTATGAGATCAGTCATAGCTAACAAGAGTAGTGTCTCAAAATTTTAAGCTATTTGTACCTGTGCCACAATAAAATTCCAACCAGAATCGAAACAATCAGGACAAAGACTAGACTTCCTGCCAAGATATATGGCCATATGGGATCCTCCTCTATATCTAGAAAGATAATATTTGATAGTTCATGGCAAAAGGTTTATAGTTTTATTGTTTATTTGATTATGATGTGATAAGGCATAAAGTTAAATGGGGGAGGTGGGTGGGGCTGTAGTGGAGATGGTCATATTACGGTGCAGATATATAGATGATTTTAACTCGTGACCAGGCTGCCATATTGGTGGACTAAACAATGCAAAATTGTTGTGCAAAATTTCCATAAAAATAGAGTTTAGTTCCCAAAGGAGAGAAAATCTATTGTTCTAGTCCACCAACATCGCCGCCATGACGTCACGTGAAAACAATCTATACAATAATGTCCATGAATAATTAAGCTTACAGAAGAAGACTTGACAAATCCTAGAGAGGAGGTATAATAAATTATGGATAAGCTGAAATTGATTCATTATTTGTTTCATACCTTTTGCTTCCACTTTGCAGAATTCATTGTCAAAACCACATTTTGGCCTTCCAAGAGGAATCTCTGTTGTGCCACCAGGCCATATGATTGTTCGATTCAACAACTGAAGCTCTCCAGTTGTGCCAAAATAGTTGGCTACCCTCACACTTGACAAACCCTTCAGGAATGACCGCAATATGTAAGATGCAACTCGGTCTCCATTTTCATTAATACCAACAGGCCCTGAAACACCTGTACACAGTTGAGAGTAAGAGTTAATTATTAGCCCAGTAAACTTTCTTATGAACAATATACAAGGTATCATCATTATCATTGTGTTGATTACACAATGAAATAATTAATTCCCTCCATCCTGGAGTACATGTACTTATTATAGCGGAGTACAAATAATGCCCGAGACGATAATAAATCTCTTATTAGATGTTTAAATGTTGTGTAGTATATCTGAGAATTTTTACTAATTGTTGTATTTTAACGAGCCCATTCACCCTACAGGCTCGTCAAAATACGACCCATCTCTTAAAACTACTCAGTGGTACCACACAACAAAACGTCTAATAAGATATATACATATATCTATATCTCTTGCAAAAAAAGATAAAAGTTGGAATAAATTGCATGGCAAGTTCGACGTATATTACCAAGGAACTGCTTTCCGAACATTGACTTTGAAACATTTGCTCCATTAGTGATGTCAACTCCCTCTGATAGAGACTCGTTGAGAGCATGAGCATACAAAAGAATGGCATCATGCAGGTTAGCTGCATAGACATTAGTCTGAAAGAAAATAAGCACACAGTTTTTACTTTTCTGATACGATGCAATACTGGCTGGCTCAAGCTGGAATCTACTATAAGAAAAACAAATTATGCGTCACGGAAACTCATCTTAAAAAAACTGGCAAGTTTTTTTCAAGTTTGTCATTTGTAATCGGTCTATATCGTTGTCATTCAAAACAATCCTTGTATAATTTCAGCATTTTGTTATCCCGTTGGTGTTTTTCGGCATTAGAAAACACTTACTTTTTGACTTCCTTCAATTTGAAGGTAAATGGGAAAATGATTTCAAATGTTGTGACACTGCTCCTTTAACTACTGTACCAGGGGTTTCAATAACATTAGTTATAAGCGGCGACTGAAGGTTTAGGCGGCTGTGACCACTGAAGGGGTCATAAGGCCCCTTTCCCCTAGGGGGTCTGGGAAATCTGGAAATCTAGAAGCTCGGAAATGCGATTTCTAGCATTCTTGGCATCAAAAAGCGTGCTGTTGATGCTTATTTTTATTGACCATAAAGCAGAATTTTTTTGACAAACTGTGGTCGTTTTTGTTGTATTGCTTTTTCAATATCATAATTTTTATTTTAACGTCTCCTTGTTTAATGTCTCCTTGTTTTCAGGCTTCTTATGTTATTTATGCACTTACTTGATTAGGAGCACTCATTGTGTAGTTCATTTCAGGCATCCTATTGTAAACACTGGTTTTAAAATCCTCGTAGTCTTGTGTATCTGGAATGTACTGACTAATATCAATGATTCCTTCAAAGGCGTTACAGGCCTCTTCATCTCTACCATCTTCTAAACCAACAGGAGCTATGCATGTTGATGGGAGTGCCTCTAAGGCAACTACCACATACTCTCCATTCAACAGACCCAGCTCATTGAAGATAAGCATCAGACGTCTCAAAGCATCACCATAGCAAAGAAGCATAAACACTGTAGAAAGCAATGGCAATTAAAAGTGGCTATTTTATATTGAAATTTGTGTTGCACTTTTTAATTTTTTAAACAAAATTTGGATTATGTATATACTTTTGCTGGGGATTTGAACCTTTTTACTAAGTACTAAACTAAACACTAGTCCAGAACATATCAGATGACCTCACAGCTTTTGTACACAAGAATGAGCAACACTGAAAATATCAAACTCTAATCTATACCCCTTCCCTCGCATATTTTCACCCAATATCTCAGGCCACGTGAAACATAGGTGTAATTCCCCGAAAAATAAAACTCGAACAAGAATGATGATTGGGAAAAACCTATATTTTGTCACAAAAATTGAGTTCAGTTTAGTTTCGCTTATAGCTGGTACCTACCTCGGGCTTTGTTTGCCATAGACCGAACCATTGATTTTAATTTATAAGGGTCAGTTGCTCCAGGGTCAAAGGTTCCGTAAAAGGGCACAGAAAACTTTCCAAGTTCCTCCAGTTTGATTTTTGCTTCATTGGCCATCCCAGCAAAAACTATATCTGTTGAAGACATTATGCCTATGCGATCCCAATTGTACAGAGTTAAAAAGGCGCTTAGGATGTTTTCCAAACCAGTGTATGTGCCAGCTGTGCGCACAAAGTAGGGATACAGTGTTTTGTCTGATAACACTGTGGCAGTGCAACCCCAAGATATCATGGGAATGTTCCAGTGATCTGCTATGTGGGCACCAGGGACACATCCTACAGAACAGCCAGGACCAATGTAGACATCAACTCGGGGGTTTTCCTTTATAAAATAGTCCACCAAAATTGCAAGAGAGCTTTTTCCTTCACATCTGCTGTCTTTAAGCACAAAGGTCAGGTTATGTCCTTGAAGCCAGTAGGGATCATTGTTTACTTTGTCCATAGCAATGAGGATTGCTGATGCCATCTTTGGACCCCCTGGCCAATTACCAGTGAAAGGAAGAAAGATCCCCATTTTGATTTCTCTTGCTTGAGACAAAGACACTATACAGAGAATAGACCCTAGAAGAAGTAACGTCTTCATTCTTGTTTCATTTGATCATTTGTTTCTGCAAAAAAAGTGTGAATCTATAATGGATCCAAGATGATCTAACACTTTTTACACATCTTTTTACCTGACTGCAGTCTGAAGACCGATTAAGTCAAAGCCCGGGCAAACTTTGACCGACATATGTTGAAGGTCGGGTAAGAACAAACCGTGTCCCTTTATCATGTTTGATATGGGAGAAGTGAGGTATCTAATGACTATTATAATGAATCAAATATTTTTCCGCACATGCAATTTGCCCAAACATGTCACGTGACTGAATATGCCCAGCTAAAACTGGCGAATATCCGAGAATATACCCCAGGTGATATTCCCCATTTTTTTGGATTTTGCGATTTATGTTTGCACATTTAGTTTTCATCCCGAGTAATTGTTTCAATTAAAGGGAACTGAACATTTTTAACAGAATGAAAATATTTTGAATGTCCACAGAGTGTTTAGGTGTTAAGACGGAATCCATCAGGAAGTTGAGTAATATTTAAGTTGGACAAAAATCGAGTACCAGAATAATTTAAATCATATTGCATCATTTTTTACCCTTGATAAAAGGTACAGATGTAAGTAATTATTTGTTATAACACCGACAATAATTTCTTCTCAGACCCCGAAAAAATGAATTTTAAAGATCACAAGCTATAGGCAAAATCTTATGCGTAGCATTTTGTAAAATCGTCTTTAAGCGATTGAGTGGAATTTAATAGTTAAACTTCGAAATTTGTTTTCGATGTTTGGTGTTGTTAGAAATGATTTCTCTTGATAATATATTTGAAGTAGTAACACAAAAGCTTGCAATAAGGTGTAAATAATTTTGGTACATAATTTTGTCCAATAACGGATTCCGTCTTTGAATAGTTTTCAGAAAACGTCTCCAAAATTGGGCGGCCTAATTGAAAAATATTTGAAAAATAATGAACACAATAACCTCCATCTGGCTTGGATATATGCTCGAAGCTCGAAGCTCAAAGTTTTCCTCAAGCTTGACGCTCTCGGAAAACTGTTCCCTTCTCGGAACAGATAATGTCCGCGGACAAATATCCGAGCATATTTCCGTACCAAATGGAGGCTATTGTTTATTTATTAAAAGCTAACTATGGTATATTGCATTTACTGAGTTTTGACTGATTTAGAGGCAATGGTATATGAGCTCAAGGGCAGTTTAAAAAATAGTAGTTTAGAAAAAAAAGTAATCGGTATTTTTCTTATGCAAACTGCTTTTTATTGCTTTGAGAGACATGGTCATAGTAGCACCTTAACCGAAAATTCTAGTTCCGAAATATTTTTCCGTTAAAAAAAATTATATATATAAAGAGCAATTTCAAATTTGGGGAATGTATCGGCTGCTTAGCCTCGCCAGGAAAGCCACAAATAAGGTTTTCGTTTTGAAAACATTTATCAAAAATTGCCTAGCTAGGCGCGGAATTTTAATAGGAATATTTGCATAAAAAATACTATTAAGAATGCGATTTTTGGCTTCCTAGCTAGCTTAGCGATACCCTTAAAACTTGATCTGATAAAATCTTTGTGTAGGTAACTTTACCTTGTAATTCACCGAAATTGCAGAATGTTGATTTTTTAAGCTATCTGGCATCGAAATGCTAACTTTTCCCATACCGTGATTTACTGTGTTTGACACCAACAGAGATAGCCTCGTCATAAACGTCCGTGTGAAAACGTCTATAGCCTTCAGGGTGCTTTAATTTTCACTTAGTATCCTTTCATACGAGTCAAAGAAGTATTAGAACTTAAACACTTCTCGGTGAACCATTCAAAAAGCTTGTCTTTTTGCTCTTTTTTAATCCATTTTTCTTACCTTAATTTCCTTTCCGAAATACGAAGCTCAAAATGTCCGTTTTTCTGGCTGACCTTCGCCCAGAATTAAGGCGGAGATGGAAACCTGTCACGACAGAAAAGAACAACTATAACAACTATAAATTCATTGTTTGATAATTCTTTATATATTAACTTAGATTAAAAACCCATTCAAGCTCGAGACTTGGAAAACTACGATGAAGCTTATTAGTACAGAAAACTTCAAACTTCTTTCAAAAAGCTTACGTTTAGCACCTTGTGAAATCCACAACAAATTCTTCTTAAACTGTGTTTGTCTTGTCTTTTTCGAATGGAAACCCGTTGAAGCAAATCTTGAAGGGGAAAACAGTGCAATTAGCACAAAGGTTTTCAATGAAGAAAAACTTTTCTTCAAACCCGCCGGGAGTTGACGCGAAATTTCTTCTTACGACAGAGACAGTGGCGCGAAATGTCTCCTAAAAGTTGATTGGCCCTTGCATAATAAAACGCATGCTGATTGGTTAATTCAAATAATCAATGGAGCATTCCCGCCATTTTTATCAACGTGCACAACGCATGTCGTGAAATTTCGAAAGATGAAGAAAGCAAAGAGAAAAGAAACAGGAACATAGACAATGAAAGAAGAAAGTGGTTCTTGTCCCCAGAGCTGCTTGTCTCTCTTAGCCGGCTGGGCCTGTGCAAGAGGAACAAGTGGCTCTTGGGACACATGATTTGAACGGCTGATGTGACTGGACTCCCGTTGTTTGACTTTAGCCAATCAAATCATGTGTCCCCAGAGCCACTAGTACTACGAGAATGAAAGTGGGTCTGATCAATTCAGTCCCATTTCCGCCTTTGCTGATAAGCTCACTGTTTAGGGCGTGAATTAATTTTCATATCAAGATCAAATCAGTGGATAACGTAGGTCGCCCATTTCCTCTCGGAGAGGGACAGGAGGAGGAAATCCAGCGGGGTACTCCCTTAAATTTTGGATAGGTGTGTGCCGCGAAGGTTAAACCCGAAAAATGACACCCTTTTCAAGGAAAAATAAAAACTAAGAAAGGTGTAAACGGGTCAACTTTTTGTCGTTCCGTAACGTTTTCAGCTTGACAGAGTAGACTGTTCCTTTTTCGTATGGCGTGTTGTTTACGCATGCAAATTGCAAAATAGCCAAATAATACAATCAATTATTTAGATACGTACCCTATCTATATCTAAGGATCACACCGTGAAGAATGCAAAAAGAAGCAAAAATGATACCCTATTAAACCTCGAAAAACCATACCCCTATCCCTTATCCAGGTAGCCAATATGTAGGAGTTCCCCACGCCCCACTCCCCCCCCCCCCCCCCCGAAGAAATCAAGCCGGGCTATGACGTCATTTTCCTTGCGCGTTTATGACGTATAGCCTTATGACTGAGCCCGCGATTTTGGTGACGAAGAGTTCTATTTTAGAAATCTAAAGTTTGAAATTTGCAGCTTTCCTTCTCGATCGACTTTGTAAAAGTAGAATTATTGTAAAAACTATTATAGCTAGGAGCCTTCATCATGGAGTTTTTATTTGGGAAGAAGAAAACTCCAGAAGAGATGCTTAAACAGAACCAGCGAGCGTTGAATAGAGCGATGAGGTTTGTGTCAATATATTTTCTTGCTCCGAAAATAATTTCGTCGTTTTCGATGTTTTCATGCGAACGAGAATAAGTAGTAATGAAATATGTACTTTAATTATATAAAAGCGGTCGTCCAGCTTGGATTTTAGATCTGCAATAAATTAATATGAAATGTATAAAAGATTTCGTCAAATTGACTTCGAATTCAAAACAATAAGCTTAAGTTATGTTCGTACCGAAAGCAATTTTGTCTCCAAATTTAAATTTTCCATTCGGAAGCTGTTAAAGAATCTTTCATGCTTTAATTAGAGGCCAGACTATCTATTGCTGACTTTGCATACACTGGTTTTCTCTTTCATGTGTTCAATGCCACCTTGGGTTGTATGTACAGGTACTGATCTCTATACTCAAGCCATATAATAGCCCTGCTATCTGGTTTAGGTTATGGGACCTGTATTGAAGCAATATGACTGAAATGAGCAAAACCACAGGTCATATGACAGCTATCGTAAGCTCTCACATGAATGGTTTGCTATGACCATTATTGAAAGCAACATGTAACAGCAAACAAGCTAACCTGTCCAGTACTCAGGCTAACTGGAAATTATATAATTTGGTTTTATCAACTGGGTTGATAATGTCAATTGGCCACCGTAAAGAGATTCAAGAGCTGACGTTTCGAGCGTTAGCCCTTCGTCGGAGCGCTAACGAAGGGCTAACGCTCAAAACGCCAGCTCTTGAATCTCTTTACGGTGGCCAATTGACATTATCAACCCAGTTGATAAAACCAAATTATATTGTTATACTTCCCACCGACGCAGCACCACAGTTTCTTTAGAAACTTACCCCCTCTACTAACTGGAAATTAGGCAAGTCTGTTGGTCTGCAGCACACTTTTTTGGTCGATTTAGCTGTTTTACCTATTTTCATTGGTTATTTTGTTTGATGGATTTGCAGGGTTTTCCTTTTCGGCCAGCGAGCGGCGATTTTCACGGCATGTGAACAGCTCCATTGCTGGCAACTAAAAGAATCCTTGCTGTTATATAATTTGAAAGTTAAATTATTTATACAAGCTGTCTACGCCAGCTTCGCTTTCATCGACTTTAACTTAATTTGAAAAGGAAAACCCTGGATTCGGTCATATTGTTTTGGTAATTTTGCTTGTTTTGTTTTGGTGTTTTCATTTTGATGGTAATGATCTTGCAAAAAATGTTGTTCAGATTTGTAATAAATAAAAGTGCTAAGGGCACTAAATTGAGTGCTAATCCAGGGGACATCCTTTACAGAGATCTTGACAGAGAACGTAGCAAGATGGAGCAACAAGAAAAAAAGGTTATTGCTGATATCAAGAAAATGGCAAAAGCTGGACAGATGGTATGTCACTGTTAAAATGTATTTTTTTTAATTAGTGGTCTCCAGATTGGGTAGTTGAGGTTCAAACATGAGCTCTAGTCGTCCTTTGAGTTTTTGCTGTATGCTATAATTTTATAACATGTAATTGCATCAGCCTCCATCGAGGAATCATCATCTGCTGGTTACATGTGCCATTTCAAGATATGAAGTAGATGACTTCCGTTCTGGGGCATCTACTGGCAAGCAATACAAGGAGCTGTAAATATCTTCCCTCAGTTAGTTAGCTGGGTGAATTCTAGCTGGCAATTCATGGTAGAACACTGCAGGTGACAGAGCTCCAGCAGACCCCTTGTATTTTTGGCTTTCTTTCAAATTGTTGGAGGGAGAGACAGCAAGGTGATGAAGAATGTCACCCAGAGGGTCATGTATAACAATATTTATGCTATGGACACTAACTAGAGACCAGTAGCTATTCAATATATAGCCTGATCCAAGCATTCAGTTTGGTAGGGAGCAGTAATGGTGATAGTAATGACTAGAGTGCATTATTTGGCCTGTATTCAGGGGTTACAATCAAGTAGGCAGCTGCTTTGGGTAGAGTAGCCAACTGTTTTTTAAGAACCTTTCTTTAATTTCTTCAATTTGTTTGTAAGCAAAGTAGAGCAAAGTATCCAACGCTTTTTGTTGGCCGTTGGTGCTTATTGAAAGCACTGCTGTATTCATACAACAATTTATCACCAAAATCACGTGGCAATGAAGTAGGAGTCTGATTTGTTTAATCACAAGACTATAATTAATTACAGACAGAATTGGATAATGGCTGGTCCTGTTACCAATTTATCAAAACTTATATTTAATACAGTTGTATCAAAATATGCTAACCATAGCCAAATACAAAGACAGCAGTTGCAGTGGATTTTTAATCGAGGTGCACTGTATATCAAAACAAAAATTAGGCTGCTGATGACCAATCAGGTTTTAGAGTTCAGTTATTGTTTTGATTATATCCAAAAAATTAATAGTATTCTATAAATTTATTTTTAAGTAGGGGGAGCCCATAGCTAGGTGAGTAGGCAGATGGAAAAAAAAACAGTGAAATTTAAATTTTCATGTTCAATTTGGAAGTACAGTAGGTAGGTGCCGACTATTGTGTGTCGTGCAACTGGTGCCCGGGTTCCGCCTTCTAAAGAGAACCCTGGTTAAAGAACCATTTCCTCTTTATTTCCACCTTCTTGTCAACCTTACCCCAGTCATGACAAATGATTTCTGTTTATCTTCATATAATTTATATTAAAGTTGATTTCCAGTCCATACTTCACAGTCTCGGGATTTGAATTCTTCGATACGTTACACTTTGGTAATAGCATACTGGGTACATGAAGTTTTTTAGTCGGCCATTATTGGTCGTTTTGTTTAGGAGTGCTTTATGAGTTAAAAATTGGTTTGGAATACTGTTGAGGTTCGTCTACTCTTTATTACTTACAGTTCTTTTGGCAATAATGAAGGAAAAGATTAGTTTTTCCTGTAATTTTCATTTTGAATTGTTTCCATTTATTCTTGTGAGGCTCACATAAACAGTACAGTGCAGTACAGACTGGAAATCATCTGCTAGTACAATAATGAGTTTTTCCAACATCACTCGGCATGTTACAGTCATGATGTCTATAAAATATAATTATACAATATGTATTCCAGGATGCTGTTAAAATAATGGCAAAAGACCTTGTTAGAACCAGGCGATATGTCAAGAAGTTTATTATGATGCGTGCAAATATTCAAGCTGTTTCCCTTAAAGTTCAGGTAGGTAATCATTAACTAAAGGTAATTCCTCAGTATTGCATTGCGCATCCTTATGCGCAGAATCTTACACGCAATTAGTGCGCACACATAAACAATGTGGCGGCTTTTTCTACACGGATTTGCTCACGAGCAAGGTAATTAGTCCTTATTCTCGTAAACAAGCACAGTGACCTATACTTTTTTTTTGTAGAATTTTAGAGTACAAATGATCAACTTTAAGTTAAAAAATAAAAAGAGAAAAATTTGGGTAGGAAAAGAAAACTGTTACTCAAGGATGACAACGATTCTAGGGGTGTTTTGAGTCTGTATTTGTCTAATTTTTCCATAAATTATTTGTTACATTGTTCCATATGATCTAGACTTGTCTGCTATCAAGTTTTTGTCAAGTATTCTGTTAATAACCTTCCCGTTTGGCTACCACATTGCACAAAATGTACTGTGAAATGGTAAAATAGCGTGTGTGATTAGCATAAATGGGGTAAGATTGGCCCATCATACATGTATCTCTTTTGCGAGTGCGGTGACCTACCTTTATTGTATTTTGTGAAACAGTGCTTGGGAGGGAACATTCAGGGAAAGTTTCAAAAAAAATTTTGGATAACTTTTATTTCTGAGGAATCACCTTAAAAGGGTGTACTGGTACTTGACACAAAAACTGATGGTACAAATGCAAGTTCAGTGCATCACTTATTTTCAGTTAGGCACACACTAAGATTGAAACTGCCTGCTTACATGTATATTATGGACGTTTGTATGCAAGTGTATATTAATACACTTGCATACTGACTATATTATGAACCTTTATACATGTATGTGAACTCCACATTTTCTGGTCATAAGGCCATGTAAAAGATCATTCCCATTGACAAGTTTAAACATATGTTGCACTCACTGCATGTAACATCATAAATGATATGTTTATAATTTAAATTTATTTAAATCTTTACACAGACATTGCGATCCAATAACGCCATGGCTCAAGCAATGAAGGGAGTAGCCAAGGTACGTGAATTGCGACATGTAAGCACACTTAACAATTACAACCAAGAATGCATGTAGTGCGGAGTTTACTATAACAATCTCATATTCAACAAGCACAAGTAAGTCAGTTTATTTAATGTCGAAGATACAGGGAGTGGTTGCCTATTCTCCTGAGCCAATTAGGGCTCATGTTGAAAACCCTTGACTAATTTAAAGTTAAAACTAATTATATTATGAAGTGGAGTAATAGCTCTATTAAAACCCCCAAAATTGTAATATTTGAGCTCTCGGCTATTCTCATTGACACTTACAAAAATACACCTACCATATATTTGTTCCATGGTATATTAGTGTAAAGTAGTCAATTTTGTATAATTAGGAATATAGCATGAAATACTACTTGTAAACCCTGGGTTTTATACAACAGTTTTGTACATATGAGGATAGGACAGCACTGTACTGTTTTCAAGGCTCCTTAAAACTTTCCTCTTGTTGACCGTAGCATGATTCACCTGTTCTGCATTGACAGTTTGTTGTGTTTTCATTCCTTCCAGGCAATGTCAAACATGAACAAACAGCTCAAGCTTCCACAGATTCAGAAGATTATGATGGAGTTTGAGAAACAGGTTTGTATTAGGGCTGAATCCTGATAACTCGGACCTTCAAATGACATCAGAAAAGGTTTTATCAGGGTAAAAGTAGCAAGAAAATGGCCTGGAGGGGAATAAAAAGCTATTGTTATATTGCATTCAAGTTGGTAGGCTTGTATTGTTGAGGGTTTGAATTTGAGAAACAGATTTGTATTACTGTTAGCACTGTTGAATCTGAATAACTCAAACCTTCAAGGGAATAGAAAGGTAGGAGGCTTTTGGGGATCCACTTGAGTGATCAGAATGGCTTGGAGGGAAATCAGAGCATATTTGAGTTAGCAGGAGACTGAATGAACCAAACCTTGTAGCATAATATGTGTGCTATAGTTATGCACCGAACCCATATGAAACAATTATTCAAAGTAGATGGAACTAGGTAGAGGTAATCTCAATTGTCCAACTGGTCGGACTGTGAAAGTAGAAAGCAAAGCACCCGTAATTTAAGGTGTGGGAGGCGGAATGACGTAATGTGGTTAGTACACTGGACTCGATCGGGCATTGGATCAGGCAGTCCAGGTTGAAGCCCTGGCTGGAACACTGAGTTGTGTTCTTGGACAAGACGCTTCACTGAAACAGTGCCTCTTTCCACCAAGGTACCGGCAAAATTCATGCTGAGGGGTGACCCTGTGATGGACTAGTATCCCATCTAGGGGGGAGTGGAAATGCTCTCTGTCGCTTAATCCTAAAGAAACCGTGATTTTATAATATTCAGCCTGATGGGCGGGCAATGTAGCAGCTCTCGTAAGGTCTCGCATGAATGGCTCGATACCCTGCGTGAAAACAATAGAACAAACAACAGGAACAATGTCCCTAGCCCCTACAACAATAGCAACTGCTACACTAGAGGACCAGTAGAACAATAGAACAAACAACAGTAACAATGTCCCTAGCCCCCAAAACAACAGCAACTGCTACACTGGAGGACAACAGGAACAATGCCCCAAGCCCCTAAAACTGTAGCAACTGCTACCAGTAGAATTACAAGCTTACGAGAGCTGCTACACTACTGTGATGGGCCACTAGGCTTGTTTGCAGTCTTTACCCAAGTTACTTTATCACACTGTAAGATGTGAAAATTTAAAACTGCTTTCTTTGATGTAACCATGCAATTCATGATTTGTGGCAATGAACAGGCCGTAACACTCAAATTGCATCTGGAATGGTGATTGATATCCCTAAAAACTCCAAGTTGAACGTCATTTGCATTGTATTCTTTTTAGTCGGAAATCATGGACATGAAGGAGGAGATGATGAATGATGCTATTGATGATGTCATTGGTGATGAGGAAGATGATGAAGAAAGGTGGGTCATGCGTAACACTTAATTGAATAAAGTTTGCTCAAATCTGTGGCAGGCGGAGTGGCCTAATCATTACTGTGCTATACTCCAGATCAAGTGGTATGAGAAACCTGCTACTGACTGAAACTGGAGTTCAGCGCTGAGTCCAACGAACCAGTTGATCTTTTAAGACTACTTTTTGCACAAGTTTGTAACAACAAAAATGAGATCATGTTTCTATTTGTGTTCAAGTGTTGTATTTCTGTTTTAGTGAACAAGTCGTACAACAAGTCTTTGATGAGCTTGGACTTACTCTCACTGATGAGGTATGCTGGGATTTGGTACCTACCCCCTTTATTGCTATTGTACATGCAGGTGTAATATCCATTCAGTAAAACTTTGGGCATGATTGTTTTTTTCTTAAAGCCTGTTTTAGGACTGGAGGGATGGGTGCTTTTAATTGGGAGGGAAATGTTTTAGAGAGGGCCAGAGGAGAGAGTTAGTAGCACCGATTCTGAACAAAATACAGAAGTTATATCATAAAAAGTACAGGTGGTGGAAACTTAAGATGGCTATAAAACGGTTACAGATGCCTCCAAATAAAGAGAGGGTGGCTTTACAGAGCAGGGAGGGGAGGGGCATATTAGAAAGGATCAGTTTCAAAGTGTCTGGATTTATGATACAAGATTCACTAAGATTATGGTGCATCAAATGAAGCAGAAAATCCTCACAAAGCTTCAGTTTCTTTTATGCTCCTTGGCCCCACTTGAATCATTCATCCTTATCAATGATCCAAGGTCATCCCAATGGAACACACACTTAGTTGAAACAAATTGCAATGGCATTAATAATCTGCAATAACATTATGTTGAAGTTGAAGCTCTCCTGCTAATGACAGTTGCATTAATAATACAAGACTGTACATTGTCAGGCACTGGACTCCGGATTCACCTGGGTTCTAATCCTGGCTGGGCACAGTGTTGTGTTTGTGGGAAGACACGGTCTCTCTCTCCACCAAGGTGTATAAATGGGCAACTGCGAAATAATGCTGGGGTAACCCTCTTCGTTCTAAGGAAACCAGGCCACTGGGATCATGCATGTACTTAGACTTAAAGTAGTACTGTCACAGTATTTGGTGTCATTTTAAAATACTGAAATATGTTCCTGCGTCAACAAAACCCAAAAATAATGGTGTCGTTTTGTTATCTTGGACTATATCACTACACTGAAACCTTTTGTTGCTGCGTATCACTTAGGATGGCAAATTTGAAAAACTAGTCTGTTTTTTTAAAATTCCAGAGCCATTCCTTGAAATTATCGCCAGAAATTCATTACGGTTTGCTCTCTGAGCCACAGTTCGTTTGATATCTAACTTGTAGTCCATCAGGAGCATTTTGAGCAGGAGTAAAGGTACCAGGTAATGATTTTAGCAATGAATGAAGCTGATACCCGTGTGACAGACGGTGCTCCTTTAACCTTCACCTTACATTTTCAAGCAGACATTTGACAAGAAGTTATCTAGAGGATATTCTCTTGATGTTGCTACAAATTCTTAGAACTAACTTTCAAACGAAATGTGCCAAGAACAGTGAGAAGAATTGACATTTCAATCATGGTACAGATAAGGCTTAAGTTACAACAATGGTGTTTTCGTGTTATTTACAGCTCACAGGCCTTCCATCCACTTCCGGAGGTGTCGGTGCTAAAGAAGCTCCAAAGCAGGCCGTGGCTGATGCTGATGCCGACCTCCAAGCCAGGTTAGTAAAACCAACTTACGTTCGACAATTTTTCTCAGTCTTATTTTACAAACCAGTTTTTGTACCTCCCTACCTTTTTTATGTACAAAACATTATTTCATATAAAAGTTAATGTGTCATTTGTATGAGAAGAAATCTTCATAACAACATGCACAAACTTATACTGTAGTACACAATTGCAACTATATTTTGTCTTTTAGGTTGGAAAATCTCCGACGGGAATAACACACTTTTACTGTTCTTATGGAATTACTTGTTAGAAAAGGTTTAATTTTGTATTTCTTAGGTAAAGAAAATGTGATCATTTGTTTCCCACTACTCTGTCATGCAGTTAAATTAACACTTTTGCGTTTTATTAGCGGGAACATAAGCCTGCTAGTAAGCTCTATCCACCTTAAGGGAATTTGCTAGCTGACAACATTAGAAATGAAGATATGACTAGAAGAAGCATTAAAACAGATATTTTGATGCAGTAAAATGGCCAGAACTATCTAGATTTTAATGGCTAAAATAGAACACGACTATACTTCTGAAAATAGCCTTGAAGTATTCCTTTTTACGGCTATCGAAAAAAACCTCAAATTTACTTCAACGTCGGACAAATAGATCGTATGTCATGCAAAACGAAGCTGTGATGGAAATTGCTGTGTTGATGTTGTTGTAATCTATTTTTCCTCTTAGCTTATATGTAACTTTAAAGTTATATAACCGTCTTGTACAGCATTAGTGATAAACAGACCACACGACAGTATTGCACGATAGCTCTCATTTGAATGTTCACATACTAGAGTTTTATTCATAGACTTAAAAATGTTAAAACCGCGTTAATTACGGGACTCTTAAGGCGGTGGCAAACGAGGGCATATTGTTGCGGACACAAATGTTTCTCTGTTTGCCCGTGCGCGCAACATTGTTGCGGGCACAAATTTTGTGTCCGAGACATTTATTCAGAAACATTTTGTGTCAGCAAAAAAATGTTTCCGCTTTTTGGTACGTTGTATATACGAAGTCTTTTAATGAATATATTAAACAGCATCTTCTCTACGTTTTGTGTTTTGTCTTAAAGAAAATGCCACATTACACTGACAAACGCCACAAATGTCCAAGGGTGAGATTTCACGAACCCTCGACCAGTCTCAAGCCTTCTGATGACTCGAGTCAAGTAACACTGAAATTGCACTACAAAAAGTCTGAAAAACTTTGAGGCTTCAGTAGGAAATCCTTGGTGTGTGGAGTCAGGACTCTTCTCCAGCGTTCACTCTCGCGCCTCTCTGAAAAGCGAGACTGGACTGGGGACGAGTTAGCGCTTGCGCTAAGGCACACTTTAGGAGCAGCCCTGCAACCCTGTAAATTAAACATTTCAAAACAGGAAATATCTCAATCATTATTCTACCCTTACATCGCCTCTGTGCGTTTTCCAGACTAAACTTAGTTGTCTACAAATTTATGGTAATAAGTCAGATCAAAGAAAACCGAATAAAATAAGTCCATAAAGAGTGAAATCGAATATTGTAATGCATTAAATAAAGTGAAATAATTATTAAACGTACCCTGGAGGCTAAATGAAACGTTAGGGTCTCATGTCGTGTCCATGTGCACTGTGTGGACGAAAGAAAATGATACCGTACAGGATTTTTCAAAGGGGGGTCACACCCATTGTGCTCACCAGTGTCTTGTCAACCTCCACACTGTTTTTCACTTATTTACTTAAAAAAATATCTCAAAAAGGGGGGTCACGGGCACCCCCACGACCCCCCTGGCTACGCCCTTTCCGTAAAACACAGTAAGTTTGGCAACAAATGGATGTGTATGAATAGACCAATTCCGATATATTAAAATTCTAACATGGCGCCGAGGCTTAGGGGAATAAAACAAAAGAAATTATTTATTCATCCCTAAGCCTCGATGCAAAATATTTTGTTTTATTCCCCCAAGCCTCGGTGACATGTTAGAATATTAATTGGAATTGGTCTATTGGCACGTATTGGCACGTAAAAAAAGCATCAATTAAGGCTCACAGAAGTAAGCAGCATATACGTTTCGAAGAACAATGTGTTGTCAAAAGGCGAGAAATAGACTGGTAGCTGCCGGGTAGCGTGTTGATTGCACACATGCAATCAAAACAAATACAGTACGTGAAGATGCAGATGAGCATTTAAATTATCCTCACAACATAAATACAAATCAAGTGTGGAGAACAAAACCTAATGATCAACGAGAGCATAAGCGTACGGGAAATTTTTTTGCCAAGGAATGCGGTGAACCATCTGCCCAAAACATTCTCCCAAGTTCCTTGCCAGAATTTCACTTGCTGCCCAAAAAATCTGAGTTGCCGAAATTTTGAGGGGCTGCAACCCCTCCCCCCCCCCCCTCCCCAGCCCGTACACCAATGAAGGAGAGGACCAAAAATTGTCTTGACGCGTGTGCCAATTCACCAAATTTCCCACAAATGACAATGTATGTGAAAGCCTGTATAGAAAATGCTAATGGCCGAAAGAGGTAATGAAATTAAATAGATGTCTGCAATTAGTCCGAGTAATTTCATGCGCAAAATTAATTGCGTCGAGATCTCCTTCGTACAGCAAAACCATTTGACGCACTAATTAAAATGTTTGGACTTATGATTCCGTAAAACAAGAAATTGTTTTTGATAACAAGCAATATTACCGCGAATCGCTTGTGCTTGTTGTAAGGATTAACATTTAATTCCGAGCCTTTTGGTGTTTTTCGACTTCCTTGTATTATTTTCTATGCAAAATTGAAAAATCATGGGTATTTTACATTCATAGCGTGAGTTTATGGTACATTAAGATCTTTGAATCATTTGCATAGCATTTTATTAGGTTCAAGCAACATCAATATAATCATATTTTGCTACATTTTGAAACGATATAGGCCTAAGGGCAATTTTGTGCTATCGGGATTAACTTGTCTGTGAATATTACCTAAGGCTATAAATTTTCTTTCGATCTTGGCTTATAAAACGCAGTTTTACACTGGCTGACATACTCAGTCATGCAAATGCTCCACATGGTGTTTATAAGACTGCTGTTATTTTACTAATTTGCCTCAAAGTTCAATTAAACTCTTGAGTCGGCCGAGGTAGTCTCATCGCTCGCCAAGATACTGGTGGATCTGAAACGACCTTCTGGCGCTGAGTGGCAAGAAAGCAGAGCTTTCATTTTCGCTCTTAAGGCGGGGTTGTGTGTATAGTAAACAAGAGGATTTGCAAAGCTGCTCGTAAAAGTAAACATATAGGCGAAGGTTAACAAGTTATCGGAGTAATGAACATCTTTGCCAAATGTTATCCACAGCCATACCACTTGATGTGGCAACATGCAAACTGCAAACACGACGACGAAGAGAACGACCATGCGCACGGCGCGAACGTGTCGCTTGGAACGCTTTAGGCGCGCTTGGTGCGTCCCTGAAATAATGTTCGCACCCTCGTGATGTCCGCGGCGGATGCGTATGGCGATACGCGCGTAGCAGAAGGTGATGATGGCGAGAGGAATTGCATAGTGACAGGCAAACAATCCGACCGTGTAAGCCTGAGCTCCAACCCTTCCCCATGTTTCAGAGCATTCGCCGTCCACCAGTTGCAAAAACGCGCCATATGGTACAACTATTATAAGCGAAAATACCCATATGAACGCCACACTTGCATAAGATGATTCTCTACCAGTTTTCATGCTTCGCATATGATGCACGATTCCTTTATAGCGCTGTATGCTCATCGCGGTTAACGTCATTACAAGCGCTCCAAATGGCGCAGTCTGCAACGGCCATAACACATGACACATGATCGAACCAAACATCCACCCTCCATCTAGGAACATCATTGCAAAGTCAAAAGGTATCGACGTCATAGCAACGGCTGATTCGGCCACGATCATGTTGACTAGCAAAATGTTTTTGTTTGAAGGAAGTCGACAACCTTTGCACAATACTGCAAGCATTGCAGCGTTCCCCGTCATGCTGAGCCCAAATATCACCCCGTAAAAAATCTGTTGCACAATTTTCTGAGTGAGAAAATCTGATATTTCTTGTGTCACCGTACTGTTTCCATTTGTATCAGAGTTGCCCATATGTTGATCAATGGAGATATTCATTCTTGCTGCCCCTATGTCACGCCTTAGCTGTACCTTGTGTAATGTCGGAAATGAAATGGCTTCTTGCTAAGCATTATGCACTGTCCCCGAGTCATTTACAAATCAATTATTCGTTTGTTGTGTAGTCCGTCCGGATATATCAGCCTTTCCAACTCATTTTCCGTTATTGCTATTATTTAATATATGTTATCTTTGTTTTTGCGTTTTGGGGTTTAGATGGGCGAGAGAAACGTCGCTGTTTAATTAAACTTTAATGTTATTGGGAAGTTTAAAGCTTTGAATTAGATATTCCGCAAACTTCCTTGGGTAATTAACTCCACTCGAATTCTCCAAAAAATTTTGGGTGTAAAAGTCAATCGTCTTTGCATTAAATGAAAGATATCGTAATCTTGTTTCTCGGATCAAATCAATTTACCATCAAATCAAGAACGACCGACGTCCAACTACCGCGATCAAACGGTTTTTTGGCATCACATGCAAAAAATTTCATATGATTCCAGTCTCACTTGTAAGATCATCTATTTCGCTTTATGATAACGGGTTTAATTAAAAGGTGATGTTTCATGAATAATTTATTTCTGGATTACCGCTTGTGACAATATAGTTAACTTTATTACTTAAAAAAGTGCTTTGCACAACACTGGATACCAAATCGCGCCATTTGAAAGTACTGATCAATAGCATTCAATTGAATGGTTGCATATGTTGATTTCATCGACACACCAAAACATCACATTTGCGTTCAGTTTTTACCTGGTATTCTTTTTTTAAGCATTCGTCTGCGATAAGACTGAATATAAAGAGGGAAAAAGCAGACTAAAAAAGAGGAGTTGATTGTAACTACACTGTAAACAATGACCTGCCTGTGGCTTGGAACAGGTGCGAAACTGAAAAGAGTTTACTTTGCATTAATTCCAAAATGTTGGTCGTCTTTGATCATCTCGTAGCTAAGATAGCGACTTATTTACCAACTATCCAACAAGTCTCTGACAAGTATTTATCCCGATTTCAAATCTTTTATTTTCACCGATCTTTCAATTCCTTTTAAAAAAAGATTCATTTCCGTTTGTTTGTAAACTGATTTGTATTTTATCGCTACGATCATGCGATTTTTTTATTCAGATCAGTTCATGTCTAGCTAGCTAAGAATATCCGTAATTTATTGCTCCCAGGATTTTACTGACTTCTGTTACCGTAGGCGATTTCTATAACAGAATGTAATGTGATACGATTTGTTATCAAAATCCGAGACTGATATGTCGATATTGCCGGAGACATTTGTCTTCTCCAGTTGACGTCATGAAGGTATTTATATATTAAGCAACAAATTACGTCCAAAGGGACTCTTTTAAAGAGGATATCATCAAATTCGTTTTCAAGATGAATATGGATCCGGATTGAATTAATCTGTGAAGGGAAAACACCAAAGTTTGACTTGAAACTCGTTAAGTGGGATCGTTTATTTTTGCCTTGTTGCTAAGGCACCGCGCGCACAAGCTCACGTCTGTTTGTTAAAATACTCTACAATTTGTTCAATTTTTTCAATCAGCCTCGAGGTAAAAAATTATATTTAGTGGATACTAAATTTAGCAATATTTCTTTGGAAAGATTAAGCGACTATTCATTAGTTTATTTCTGATACTCTTATCCCGTTTCCATTATAGGCATTTGATTTGTACATTGTGCTAGAATTTTTTCGAGCATTTTAATGAGGCATAAGCACCGAGCATCATTTTCTTCAGAGAAAATAAAAATAAAGTTTTGGTCACCAGTTTTCTGGCGAATCTACGTTTTGTCAGCTTTTTAAACCCGGATAAAACGTTAGAAATAATAGAAAAGCTTCTACGCAATGAGCATAAAGAATATTAGTATATTCTCAGCTCCGACTATTGCATTTCTAGCTTTTTGATTGGCTAAAAAAACTCCGACTATGAGCCAATAGTCGGAGTTTTACGTCATATGGAAAATAGTGCGCCAAGTTTTTAACTTCAGCCCTCTATAATGGCCGACACTGGCAGGTTTCGGGAGCTGTCTCCCACAAAAATTCAAGAGGTATGGTTTGAGAATTTACTAAAACAATTATTCCATTCGCCCTTGTTGGATATGAAGTGATTATAACCAACTCGCGCTACGCGCTCGTTGGTTATTTTATCACTTCATATCCAACGCGGGCTCATGGAATAATTGTTATATATACAAAAGGCTAGCTCCCATAAAACACTTATACCCATGCTATTAGGCAATGTCATCCTTATGGCTCCCAAAAGGGGGCTTGGACTACCTGTGCTTTAATTGGATTGTCAAAGTCGCGACGGAAGCTTTCGCAGACAAGTTGCCAAGCTTGTTTTCACTGACCGTTGCTCAAATTGTGTGGTTATGTAAAATAATCACTATTTCGTGACCATTCAAATGAAAGCTATTGAGCAGTACTTTCATGTGGTACTGTTATGTTATTAGGCTGTACAAGGTGGTTCTAACTTTTGAGTCTGTGGATGAAACCCTAGCGTGTGACCATTCAAATGAAAGCTATTGAGCAGTACTTTCATGTGGTACTGTTTATTATACTGTGCAAGGTGGTTCTAACTTTTTAAGTATGTGGATGAAACCCTAGTGTGTGACCATTAAAATAAAAGCTATTGAGCACTGTTTTCACAAGGCCATTTGAGATAAAACTGCATTCATTAAAGGCCAAAGAGACATAGATACTACAAATTTTTTCTTAATTTTAATTATTCTTTATTTCTAATTTATTAGATATTAGTTTGTTTATTATATACATTTCTTACAACTTCATTAACGATACGCGCTTACCTAATCTTGCCAGACTGGATGTTTTTGTGAAAAGTGATTTCAAAAGTGAAACTACTTCCTGGTCAGGCCCAATGTGTGGCGGCAACACAAGAAATTTAGTGCGCGTCAGCGAAACTTGCTCCTAAACTGAACCCGGAAATGCCGTTATTTGGCGTTTTGTGTTTTAACATTTTCAGATTTAGACCAAAACTATTCAAGATGTCTTTAACGCTTAGCTCGTGTCCAGTCTCCCCGAAGTTTGTTGAGGTTCTGACATTACACCGAAATAGACCATATTCACGATAGCCGCCATGATGGTTTTCACATTGTAATGCAAATTAGCCACGTTGTCTGGCAGGGGGCAAACATTGAAATGATGCCGTTTCTCGGAAAATCGGAGGGTCTTAATAGTGAAGTATCTGCGGTAAAACCACATTTGAGAGCCAAGTTATGGAATAATGATTTAATTACAAGGTTAGTTTGAAATAGTTACTCGATACCTTTACTTAACTACGCAAGCCGTTTTCTTTTTATAAAGAGCCAAAACTGCGTTAAACTTAGAATATTTAAACCACAAAACCGAAACCAAAGCATGGTTATGAAAAAAGTATCAGATCCCAAGAAAGAAACCAGCTTAAATTTGCATTACAATGTCAAAACAAACATGGCGGCTATTGTGAATAAGGTCTCTTCGGGAAGGTATTTGTTTACAAACGTTGTTTTTGTTATTTAAATTACCAACAAATTAAAAAAGAGCTTTTTGTATCACCAGCCAATAGTTTTCTTGTTGACATATTAATAACAATGGGTGACGTCACTAACTAAACAACACAACAAGAAAACGTTTTAACAAACAAACTTTGACGAAAACATTGAATGGCAGAAGGCAGGAACGAGCCAGACTCCCTATAAGCCGCGTTTTTGTAAATTATATGAAACTTGTCTCTTGCAATAACACGTGAAATTTTTTATCCAAACTCCAACAGAAAGAAACCTGAACAATTTACCAGAATACATTACAGTATTGGGATCGTCGTTATGGCTTCAGTAAATTACGTTTTTCGTCTTTTCAATTCTTTTTCTTAATTTTCCCTTATTCCGCGAAATTCTGCAGCCCTTACGCAGAAGTTTAATTAATTATTGCGAAAACAAACGGTCATCAAAATGAGATTTCTTTGCCACACAGAAATCATGAACACCTATTTACGTTCACAGTTGAGTACAACGTTGTTGAAATTTTCATTACCTTAAGGAAACTGTCACGGGCATTCCCCCAAAAACGCTCGAGCATAATCATACACTTACTCCAACGAAAACATACAAACAGTGGTCCAGGTTTGTTAAAAATTACTTTGCCAGTGTACTGAAGATATAAAAGGAGTGATATCATTGTGATCCCATCAGGAAATTTCGGATCTCAACTTGATTAATACCTGAATTTTAATTATTGTTCCCCTTGCCTTCCTTTGAAAGATTACTTGATGTCTTCATGATGACATTCTAGGCACATTTTGTGTACGAGCAAAAATACTTAGTTAGTCATAATTTTAGTGCTGTTGCACTAAAAAAGCAGAAAAATGCCCGTTACAGTGTCCCTTCAAAGCAAAGTTAAAACAAATATGTTTTTTGCATTGTCTAGTTATTTACGTTATTTCGTATCCTTATCCAGTTCACCCACGGTGAACACCAACGGGTGAAGTCTGAGTACGAGGTTACCTCGATTTGATGATGAGATTTGTGAACAAACACGGATGTACTGTGATGATGAAAGAATGAATTTGATTTCTGGGGCGTTTTGTGGTCGTTATGTAGCATATCGCTTGGTCCATTCTCGGGCTATTCTGTCATGTTCCTCTCTGTCGTTGATGTACTGTGTTGCAATACTACCAACCAAAGGATCGGCTAAACAAGGGGGGCAAAATAAAGCAACAAACTTTTTTAAATATTAAGTGTATTGTTACTCTCCCTGGAGTAGATATGCTAGCCATCGCAAGTTACTCCCAGCATTTGACAGGCAGGCCAGTTACCCTCCGGGACGGGTTGAAATTTTCGTTTACGGAGTAAAAGTTTGAGCCCCCTTTCTCGCTAGTTTCCACCGCCTTCCGTCACAGCTTTCTCGCGTCAACGATAAGAGGAAATCTCTTGAACAGTACAATACAAACGTAATATAAGGACAATCGCTTTAGTTAATACTACCTGGATTGCAGTCTGTAAGAAGTGAGCAGACTGAGAGAAGAACTTTCGAGATGGTAAGTGCTGGGCTCCAGCTGTCTTTAAGAATATCCAAACAGACCACGCCCTGGAAATAATTCAATTTATATCACTCGTGAAACTAAACTTGTGGTTTTAAATCTCTTTGTAAAAGCAAAATAATTGTCAGAATTTCTCAAATCAATCAAAGGATGAAGTAGTGTTTTAATTCGTTTATTGATTTACGTTAGTTCTGATTGCTTTGGTTTATGGTAAAATCTGTGTACGTACCATGTGGCACATCAGGCCGAAACGTATCCCGGTTTCCTTAGCATAAAGCGACTTGGAGTAGTAATTCTTCCCCCCTCTCCCTCCTAACTGGATTAGATGCTTGTCAATCGCAGGGTTACCCAACACTCCCTCCCCCAAGCATTGCATTTACTAGTAGTACCCATTTATACACCTCGGTGGAGAGAGGTACTGTGAGAGTTAAGTGTCTTGCTAAAGAACACAACGCAGTGCCCCAGACAGGGCTCAAATCCGGACCACCCGATCCGGAGACCACGCTCCCCCACCCCCTCATATGGCTTTGGTTTAGATTTATAAAAAAATCGCAAAATGAACAGATAATTCACCAACCTGGCTGTTAATATTGCAGTGGTATATTCTGGTGCGGAAAGACACCTGTCGACAGAACAATAAACAGGCTGAAAGGCGTTTACGGTACAGTCACCTCTCTCTTAACGTGCACCTCTGTAAGACGGACAACTGGTGTTGCTTCCTGCGCGCCGCTTTTCAGTCATTTCACTGTAACTAGACTCTAAGTCGGACATCTCTACAAGACCGGTAAGACGGACAACTGGTGTTGGTCTCCACGGGCCGTTTTTCAGACATTTTACTGTATCTAAACTCTTTACAAGACAGACAACTGGTGTTGGTCTCTGCGCGCTGTTTGTCAGTCATTTTACTGTGACTAAACTCTCTATAAGTCGGACATGTCGGTAAGACGGACAACTGGTGTTGGTCCCTGCGCGTCATTTTACTGTATCTAAGACGGACAACTGGTGTTGGTCTCGACGCGCCGTTTTTCAGTCATTTACTGTAACTAAACTCTCTAGAAGCCGGACGAGAAGCTGGCGTTGGTCCCTGCGTGTCATTTAACAACATTTTACTGTACCTAAACTCTTTATAAGACAGACATCTCTCTAAAACGGACAGTTTGTGCCGGTGTCGTCGGTGTCCGTCTTAGAGACTCGACGACTCTACTAAAAATACATGACGGCCCTATACCCTTTTTTAACTAATAATTGTACAAACATGCTTTTAATTTTGAGGGGGATAGGGGGTGGGAACCCCATAGAATAGGACACGGGAGGGGTACAGGAGGCGTGACACGGGATTCCCAAAGTGGTGGGAACCGGGGAAAAGGCGGGGAAAATTTTGCTTATTGTGTAACTGAATACTTTGCAAGTGAAATAAAACAAAGACGAAGGAGCCACTAAAGCAGGGGTGGGAGCCGGAAGTAAATTGGACGAGAAGCGGGAGGTGTAGATCCCCTGTTCTTCTCTCCCCCCACCCCTCCCCCGAACTCCACTTCAATATTTCTTTTGCTTCGTCAAAAAAATTTGCCTAAATTTTTCAAACTCGTAATTTGTAATCCGTCCTTAACCAGCCTTGTAGCTTGTTCCTTTTTGGTTTATTTTCACCTCTTGCAATTGGTGTTTTTCTTACTTATTTTACCATTATTTTCAGTTTCCTGCGTTTAAAAGGCAGTTTGGCTCGTCGTGAAAAATTACTCAAAATATCGCGTGACGACAGAAAGAATGGAGAGAGGTTATCTCACTCTTTGGCTTTATTGTTAATCACGACTGCAAGCGCACTTTAGGCTCGTGGCGCGTCCTCCCCCTAGGGGAATGTGTTTATCGTATTTCCAACTGTTACCGGAAACGTTTGCCAATCAACACCATGCCAAGGCTTATCAAGATTATAATGTTATTATTTTTTATCGCACCGCTACCCTTTGACATTCCATAACCCTGCGGACGATACTTGATGCGTTTGAGTGCATGCAGATCGACATAATCATATTAAATCCTAAAGCATTTTAGTCTGAGAGTTTAATTTACGGTTTCCAGAAGACTCGAAATAGAAAAGTGGCATTTTCTTGTTATAAAGAATCCTAGTTTCGTCAGCTCATAGGCTGGGATTCAAGTTAAGTAAACTGAACAATGAACATGATAAATAGTATTAAAACAGTTAAAAAAAACATGTTGAGACATTTAATGGATCTTTATTAACTGATTGTCGAGTGACGCAATGCGTATCACATCTTTGGTCCAAATATGATTTTGGCCGCAAATTCACGAATGACGTTGATTTTGACGGTTCTCGTGTTGAGGTCAAGAGCAATTTTACTTGTTTCACGAATATTGTTTTAACAGTTCATCGCGGCTCTACTCTAGATCTCGTTAAAAAACTGCTACCATGGCCTTCCTCCCCTTCAGTGAAACCCACGTTTCAATCTGAGAATGGGAGAGCCCCGATCGTGAAAATGTTGCATACATTTCAGATATAAGCATCCTCGTAGCAAGCCTTACTATTTTAGCAATCGAAGTGTAACAGTTTTCTACAAAATAGTAAACTAGATCTAAATTTTTTACCTTGGGTGGTTTAAAGGGATAATCCGTAGGAAAATGAATATCAAGGAAAAACACTCCTCCTTCGTAAACTGATTTCGGAGGACCCAGAATTGTCGAGTACCATTCGTAAAGATTGTCCCCTTTAGGTCCCGCACTGCGGACAAGAAACACGTCAAGGTTAATATAATCGTGATAAGAGAAATAAACGAGTTATAAGGTTTCCACGTTTTTCAATAAGGCTTTAATTGTTTTTCACAGAAATGTTCCGTTAGTATACAGTATATTATTGCGTTCTAATTTTACCATGAAGAACCAGGGATGTGTATAATGAGGCAGTTTCAAAAGTTTGCTTATAAAAAAAATATGGAAATTTTGTTCAAGCTGTGAATTCGACTAAAGTTCAGACAAAAGAATTTATCCGTCTGGTTAATTAAGCGTAACTTTAGACAGACAAGGATGAATTTATAATAGTTATTAATCAGTCAAAATTGTATCGATCCGATAAACTATGTGTTCTTATTTCTGTTTACACGCGGGTCAAATCCGTCATTTTCGCATATCTGCGTGCGGTCGATCTTTTTCCCGCAGTGATCCGGACAGCTCCCGGACAGCAGGGGGACATGTTACACTATAGCCTGATAGCTCAAACCATTCATGAACCGTTTCATGGCACAGATCAGAAAATACATCGTAGTGCCGAGGTTTCCATCAGGTGGCTTTAATCGAGAATTTCCGATTCTCGTCATAAATGCACTACTGCATATTAGCACTTCACAAGGCGCTCAATTGCCGATAAAGATATATTTGTGCTACAGGGTAACTTGGCGGTTTCTCTGGAGTAAAAAGTGGTTTTCTTGTACGTGTGTACGGATAAACAACTATATCCAGTGTATCACAATCTTTTTCATAAGAATATTGTTTTTATGGCCCATGCTGAATATTCTTACTTTTTTGCCGTTTTTAGGCTAAAAATATTCTTGTGATATTCTTAATTATAACTTTTTACATTTCCGTTTTGGAACGTATTGGGCTATCAATTGCAATTACAAGTGTTCGGTGTCTAGATCTGTTCATGTCTTTTGCATTTAACGTATTTTGTACTGCACATATACATTACATGAACATCATTGAACATTTGGTTATAGCTTGGGAAGATTTTTTCGTTTTTTTTGGCAAGTTTTTGCGTTCAGAGAAAGGAATAATTTTATACAGTTAGGTAAAAGCATATTGTGTTGTATTTACAGATTTTCAACACACGAAATTATATTCATTTCACTGAATCTCAGCTCGGGTTTATTCTTAAAATATTCTTAAAATTTTTGCAAATTTCAGCTTCAATATTCTTATAAAATATTTTCTTATAAAAAAGAGTGCAGGTTTTTTTTAGCTATAGTGTGCATGGTGGCAGACGGGGTCGGTGTGTCGATTTCTCAGTTTTGTAGCAAAATGCACGAAGGATGAAATGTAATCGGCAAAATTCATTTATAATTTGCACTGAAAGTGGGCGAAAAAATGCAAATAGCGCGCGTGTTGTTTATACTTCAAGTCTTGTTTGTCAAAATCTCGTAAATGACGCTCCGATCACAATCAACGTCTATTTCGGAATGGTTTTTAACTCAGTACACAAAAGGTTTCCTCTGGAAAAGAAAGCAGCATTTTAAAACAGTGAAATTGTACCACTGTTCCCGACTCAATGACAGGCAAAATCTCTTTGAGAAATCGACTGAAGCGCTTAATGTGAAAGGTTTTTGATTTGACATCATGCACGGACTGAAAACATATTTTTACGACGAAGAAATGAAGAAAATACGAGTAAATTTTGGATCTAAACCGCATGCATTGGTCTGGACTTGACGATACTGGCTGAGCAACGCTAATTTCAGAACATTACAAAAGTATCCAGTAAGAAAACTAACTTCGAGATTAAACTAAGCAAAGTTATCTTGAGAGTATTTGTTAGGCAGTTTTATATGACCTTATATTAGCACGCGTTTTCTAGGTCATTGGCCTCGATGTTTGGATTCGCTCTTTGTTAAGCTTATGGCCCACTTAGCTACTCTTGTCGATATTAAATAGGTCTAGCAATTCCATTAGGAAAATTCCAGTCGATTAGGCAATATTGTGCTACTTTGAAAGGCTACGCATAAAACACGGACAAACCTGATAGAAAAAAAGCTAAAATCAGATCATTAAATTCAACCAATGTCGCCTTTTACGCAAGCAATTACTGAATGGAATGAGTTTAATAAACGTGTTTGCTCCAATACGTGGAAATAAAATATATTATTGCACGGCAGGTGATGCAAAATTTGTTGATTTACATACAACAAAATCAGCAAAGAGGGAAGATAAATTGAGGGTTATGCTGCCAACATTCGCGATTCTGCTCTTTTATATATTCGAATTCGACGTATCAATTACATCATTTCTATAATTACCAAGACGAATACAAGAACTTGACGAAAAGAATGATGTCAATAGAGAGCAATATTTAATCTCTGTAGCGGGGAAAAATAAGTCTTTGCTACAAAGTGCGTGAAAGAACTAATCACGCGCGGCGAGTTTTAGCATACCGCATACATTGCTAAAGTTAACAAAACAAAGGCCCTTTACACACTGAATCCCACGTGGCAATATTAAATGTCTTAACCACTTTAAAATTAATAATTTAGCCTTGCATGTCTGTCTTGTTCGCAGAAATTCTCTAATTGAAGTGATATTTGATGTAAGTTCCGGGCTTTTCAAAGCTTGGGGAGAAAATCTTGTTTTTGTTTAAGAGCTAGTCATTTTGATCAATATGAGAGGATCAAGGCTTTACAACAAGTCAGACAGATCTATTGTTTTCAGTCCAAATAAGATTCGGGAGTCTGGAATTTTGTTCGAGGTCGAAGGAGGAGGAGAGATTACCTGCAATTTGGCGGTGGGTCTAGGGCAATCTCGGCTAACTCTCGCTGGATTCTGAAATATAGCACAGAAGACATTACTTGTTACAATTAATACAAACAGAAGCCGCAATAACTGCATGAATATGCTAATGAGCCCGATGGACTACAGCATCTTTACCCGCGGCAGTAGGTCGGGCAAACCTTGCACTCTGTTTAGACGAATTATAGATTTTGACAGTTGACGATGGTGTGTTTGGCTCTTCTAACTTCAGTAGGGCCAATAGCTCGCTTTTCGTCTAGAACTACGGTAAACGCGGACACCCTAAAGTTAACATGTAAATTAGAGATGAACTGACGCGGTCTGGTGAGATCATTGTCACCTTTCTTCTTCGCTTTAAATTCGTCCGTGAAAATTAAGCGACATCTGTGCCAAGCCCTTGGATCACCATTCGCTTACCTTTTGGCGGCGGTGGACGAGGATTTGGGGGGTCGTGGGCTGCCACCTCGGCCTCGAGCGGCTCGTTTGCCAGCGGCACCATTATCCTGTGGGGCTCTTCTCTCACTATCAGACGAGGAACTCAATGCGCTCTGGTTTGACATGACCAACACGATACAGATAGCGTGCAAATTCACGTGACAAATCACTAGATCTGGACGCGACCCTAAATGGTAGCAAATGTACACTGATTAACATCTGATAGCCAAGTCTCGCACGATGAGGCACTCCGTCTTAGGCAAGAGAATTTTTAAGCGGCTTTATGGATTCTAAAAGTTTCACAGCAAATACACGCGGGATTATGGACGAGAGTTTCTCTCCGCAAGGCAGGAGAGTTGAAAAACAGCACGCGACACATGTAGGAGAGATTTGATCAAAAGGCCGTAACAGATCTAACATGGCGGCCTGTAATACAGGAATCAGAAAGCTTAACATTTTCCTCTGCGCACAAGAAGCTTGTGGCATTCGCCAGAATCAAATTATCACCAACAGTACTTCCTTTAAACAAAGAACAATTTCCGCAGGTAAATGTACGATCTCAACGCGTTCTAGACAGACTTAATGCCTCCTTGAAGAAACAAGCCGTGCTTGAAAGAATGAATCGGCCCCATCGCTTAGGTACACTTTTTACGGCACGCTAAAATATGAACAAATCATTGAATATATGTCAACACAAAACACACCTACGCACTCGCTAGATGATGGCCAATACTTCAGCAGTAAAAGTGAACGGTTTCGACGGGTCTGTGACGATTATGAAGGGTTTAAAGATAGCACAGACTGTAGCCAGAGAATTTCTGCCGGACACATTCGAACAGCTGCCAAGCCTGTATGCGAGCACTACTCCAGCGCGCAAAGCATTGTGAATGGCCTCCGCCTGTCAAAGAGACGTCATTAAGTTATCAATAGTTTGCGTCATAATACTAATTTACCAGCTATCGACACAACGAAGCAACCGACCAATCAGAAGCCGCGTGTGGTGAGCTATTGAGTGAGGTCGAGTGCCGGCAACAGCTGTCGATGATTCCCGGGGGAATACAACAATGCCCGTGCTCTCGTGTGATTGACATCACGCCGGGGTGACACAACGACGGCCACAAGAACGTTGTTTGTTCTGCAGAAAACAACAATGACACACACTCCTTTTACACTACGAAAACCGGATCGTTTCTCGACAGAACTGTCTTCAACGGATATCCAAGTGGGATAGAACAGAAGTTATTTTCTGTGGTGTGAAGTTTCGATCAATTGCGGTTTACCAATCTCGCCACCAACGATTTGCATTCCACGATTTCCCGAAATCCGAAACACAACAAAACTCAGAAGGTTTTCTTCGGGGATGCTTTTAAAAATTAGCCGAGTTTGAAGAAAGTACGATAGCCCAGCAGCGAGCTTTTTATTAAAATACAAATAAATGGAAGACCGATCATTTCATTTAAATTTCAATTTTTCTGATATCTACTCAAATCAGTCTCTGGCAGGCGTTCATGGAAGTATACACATATGGTCAGCTTTGGCAAACTTCCGTGCTTGCGGTTTTAGAAAGAGTCGCTAAAAATTCCATTTATTTTAGTTATTCTAAACTGGATGAACTATTTTATATTCTGTGTTGACTGTATTTATCAAATCAGGTTTATAACTTTATGTATGTGGCAAATTGAATAAACAAAACTGTCAATTCCGGGATGTGAAAGAAGATTTCTACAAAATCCTTGGTCTGTGCACATTGACTTATCAAATCACTCTTCTGAAAAGCCTTTTGAACCTATTGTCCAAGAGTGTTTTCCATCAGCTTATAACCAGCTTATAAATCGTTTGTACTGACTTTAGACCATTTTAGTTTAAGGCAATATCATCAAAATAAATGGCATATAAAATGTAACAAATAGGATAGAGTTTTTTTGTAGTCCTGTTGTTGTACATGGTCGCTAATAACCTTTTGAACAATGCCCGTATTGCACCGAATTAAACAAAATATTTGTCTTTGTATGAAGTGTTACTAAAGTTTTTACGCTTCGATAAGTCTCACGCCCGACGACACACGATCATTCCCAAGGGAGCTTCAAAGAAAGAATCTATTTTTCCGATTAGCACAGATAATGAACTATTAATTACACGATTAGTGTTTTATAGTGTTGAATAACAGCACTCGGAATAAAACATCGCTGAGAAAGCTGTGCTGAGCGGCCAGGATTTTGACGACCTGTATGCAAATTTCTTTCTTAAAGCGTTCATGAAAAATTAATGATATACAGTAATATTCATATCTGTTTCGCTAAGCAAGTCGTTTGAACAAAGAATTAATAACACTGTTTTGAATGGTTTTATTGTATACATTGCTTTTCGGAACATTTATAGCAATTTAACTAAGAAACTGTTCGAAACTTGACTACACATATAAAGTAGCAGTTTACCGGAGCTACGAGAAATCTCCGAATTAAACATGTCTCTGGATTCTGAAATTGAACACTTGTCGGCTAGACCAACAATTGAATAATCAAAACTAAACGAAAGGTAAACAAAAAACCCTTTCACAGTGGAAATTGGAAGGATTGTTACAATTTTCAACAAAACACACGTAATATCGGGAACGCAACAAACCAAAATCTAATTTCGGAACACTGAAATGAATTTTAAAGTCTTAAATCCTACAGCAGATAGCCGATTTACATAGTAAAATATGTTTTCTTGAGAAAACAAATTTATTAAAATATTCTAGTAGACAGTATACAATAAATCAACATTAATCAAATACCAAAACGCCTGCTGACAGTTGGAAGAAGAGTGTTTAGTCTTGTTTTTTTGTTCCGCTTGTAGAATACTCCCATATTAAAAAGTAATAATTAGTTTATTTTGCCCTGACACCAGTTGCATTTTACACACTTCAGCTCTTGAAAATTGTATGGGAAGTCGAGCCGTTGCTAACAAACATCGATCATAGTCTCCGGATTGTCAGTTGTGTAAATTCGGTTAGAAAAACTGATATTGTTGTTAAGTGAACAGGAGTTGTGGTTCGTTTTGTGGTAGAACTGTGACCGGGAACCAACGTATGATTCAATATTCCGGAAAAGTTAAATTCACAAATCTCAGTTCAGCCGGCAAGAAAGTATCAATTAGTCTTTAATGTTGTTATTTTATTAATAATCTACAATTACATTTTTTGTTGCATTCTTGACTTTAATTTCTTCATTTCGCGCGTTATTTAACTACAATATAGACTGACTGTGTGACTGGACTATGACTAGGATCCGAGGTCGATGAGTAGGTTATCTAGACTTCTGACAACAGTCATTTTGCGTTTAATGATCTGACGTATTTTGATGCTTTGTAATATGTTAATCTTATGGCGAGCAAGTACGAAACTAAATAGCTCCAAATATCAAGTCACTTTCTCTTTTTATCTTCAACTTATTTGTGTTTTCATTGGGGACAGGTGTTTGGAGAAAAAACATCCCTTCGTAAATTAAATATTGAAATGTGTCAAATATGTTCTTCCACGAACGCCTCGACCTTCCAAGCATTGTTCATTGCCGTAATAATGGGGAACGAAATTATTACCTCGAGTCTCTGAATTATCTGATATTTGCCCTACGAAGCTCTAGAGATATTCCCCAAGACTCGACCGACAATTCATGACAAGTGTTTGCCAAAAAAACTGACTGTGAAAAGATTGATTGATGTTATTTTCCACTTGAGACATAAGAACACGTATTGCCTTGCGTAGAACCCTGCACGACGGGCAGATACGGCGCTTTAAATTAGGAAAATAAAGCTACAATCTCCTTAATAATAATAAGATCCTTTAGACATGCCAAAATGTCTAAACTTCACGTGGATGCATGATGTTAAGCTAAGGAATACAGAGTTTGTTTTGAGATTGTGTCCGAAGCTTTTATCTGTTAATCAGTTGACAAGACCTCTAAACTGAAGTTTAAAATACCTAGCATTATCCTCGACTCAGCTGATAACTCGTGTGCAATTAAAGCGATTGGTTCTAGAGAGAGATTTCTTTGGACTAAAATTAGTGTCTTTGCACCATTTCATTAATTAATTGGTGACGTCGTGTTGACAGGCGGAAATACTAAACAACCTCTACGCAGACGGCCATTTGTGACGCCTTACATGACGGGTGGCCTGCGAACTCAAAGTTGAAGCTCTTCGCTGGCGTTTGTACCGCGCTGAACGAGTCCCAAAACCGCGTAGAGACACATTTTAATTCATTGTGAGTGTTTTGGTGTAGATTCTTGCGTAATGCGAGCATCTATTCAGTTGTTTGAGAAGCCGGGAGTTAACCACAACGACAGCTGGATGGCCGCCATGTTTGTTCTTCACCTCCTCTCATTGCTAAAGTGCCGCGTATTTTTTCGGGAAACTCCAGCGATTGCTCCCTTTCAATATTCTCAGTTCATAGATGACTGAGTTACACTTTGAATGTAGTTTAATTCAGTGTACGAAATGGTTTCCATTAAGCGTTATGCTAATGGATGCCCTCAATACAATAGTGCTACCTCGCGATATAGACTCCGCGGCCAACCTTCAATATTCAGTGTCTAGTTTCAATAGCAATTCTTTATAGTCGTGTGTGTACTAAATTCAGCATTTATCTAGATGTCTGGACGGACAACAGAGCAGGAGAGCCGACCTTCAACTGAACCAGAGGACACAAGGATTCCGACCTTGAAGAGAGAGCTCAAGAAAGGGGGAACGTCTAGGTCACCTAAGCCACTATCAACTGCTGTAAAAAGGTAGATTACAGGATTTTAATTTCATTACATCCGCGATGCGTTTCCAAGTTCGCGATGTAAAGAAAACCTTTATACGCCGTCCTCGCGCTGTAGTCGCGTGTGCAGCTTGCCTCGTTTCGTGAATCGTTGTAGCGTGTAGTATATGTAACGTGGTTCGTGTTCACTTGATGCCTAGTTTGATCTGTAATTTGCATGTTAACTTTGCGAAGCCCGCTCGCGTTGAAAATTTTTCCGGTAGCGCCCGAAAATGGCTTGATCTATAGGTAACGTTTACGAGAATCGCCTGCTGTGATCAAATTGAGAAGGACTGCCTTCATTTCGCCAAGGCGAGCGCGAGATTGGTAACACGGTTGCGAGAGATGTTTGTGTTTGTCATATTGACGGAAGGCCTTATCTTTGTTTGTCTTAAACAGTTGAAAATTGGAACTATCAGCTCTTCTGCTATAAGACAGGCTCTGGCAAATATCTCCCTTTGACAAATGATTGTATTTTTATTTCCAGAATTCAGAGAGAATTAGCAGAAATCACACTAGAACCACCACCGAATTGCAGGTAATTTGTCCCCCGAACACAAGACGCCAGCCCTTCAACCTCTTGTTTGGAAAACAATAGAATTGCGGTTTTTGTTTCACGAATGGAGCATTTTGAAAACTTCCATCAAAGACTCGCTCGATATTAATTGCTCAATATCTTTGCTAAAAAGGAACTTTGTACCAAGAAAAGTTCTTGAAATTCAGGAAAACCGGATTGAGTCAATTATTTTGGAGTGATAAGGTCATTTAGGAAAGGTATTTTTAAGTGTACGAAGGCTTTGTTTCCGAGGCCAAAACTAATTATGCACCGTAGCTCATTGTATATTTTTAGACTGCCTTGCGATCTAAGAACTCCATCTCTTCCCTTCATTAAGTCAGGTAATAATCACGGGAGAGTCAGGTCGTATTAGGACTCCTCATGAGGTAGATACCGGGCCGTACTTCTCTACACGGGCTTCGGTTCGCAGACGGCGAGGTTTACGAGCTAGATTTGTTCATAATTTATGCAAAGTTGATGCTAACACCTGTCTCGTATCAACTGGATTGTTGCCGAGGCCAGTTTACATAGCAACTATATTCCCTGACATGCATCCATCAATGCTGTACATCTTTATATCTGCACGCCGCAATCGCGAACTCTGACGATGGAGCGGCGAATTTTATTATTTCCTGAAAATTATAAATATCTTTGCAATTTTCTTCTTTGCACAAAAGTATATTCTACGTTTATGTCCGTTGAAAAGCCGGTCGCAGGTTCTTGAAAAACCGACAGCTCGATCAATACTATGATTGCTCGATCGAGAACGTGCACAAATTTAAACGAACCTTTACACAATTATAGACCCTTTGCAGTTTTAAAAAGGCAATGCGCACCATAAAATTCTCCAACGTTTTTAAAAATGCATGTTATATAAATTTTCTTGGAAGACTTTGGTTTTCAGTAGATAACGTCGCTGAAATATTCTGGTTTCTCCGTGTTATTGATTGCCTACTTGAAATGTTATGACGAACCGACTGACCAATTAACTCAACTTGCATTGGGACTACAGTGCGTGTCATTGCTTGTAAAGCGTTGACAGGTGTCGTGTTATGCAACACACTGTCGTATTTTCCCAAGGAAATAGCTCTACTTTTCATATAAACTGACTTCCAGAGACTAGTTTTTTGTGGATAAAAACTTAGTGAGTGACCATTCAAATGAAAGTACTTTCATGTGGTACTGTTTATTATGCTGTACAAGGTGGTTCTAACTTTTACGTCTGTGGATGAAACCCGTGTGTGACCAATCAAGCAGAACTTTTATGACATCGTTATATGTGGTACTGTTCGTTTTTCAACGTCCTATAAACCTATATCTGTCGGTAACCATTTTATCTTCTCCTCGTAACGTATAACAACGTTAAACTTACCCACAATTAGATGAAAAACAGCTTTTGCCGGATGCCGTAGAGATTGTGGTTTGATCTAGTTTTGTGCGCTGTATGAGGTCAGGTCAATCGTTTAGTCCCTTGCAAGATTCACAACTGTTTACAAGCAGGTTCTTAAAAAAACGGAAAAAAAATATGACCAAAACAACGTTCGACTGTCGGCCTGACAATTTAAACCGAATCTCTTCTCGCTTTGCCTAAATGCACCAGAAAATGGTAAAATTGAAACGTCACTTGAACAGGAAAATACATCAGTTTGTGGCATTAGTAAAAATTCACAGGAAGCAATCTGACAAAGTGTTTTCCGAGGTCATTCTGTGTACATGTGTGTTATCTTTGCTGTCAGACTTCAGAGCAGCCGGTTTAGATTATTAAATTCCCGATGATTGCTTGCCTCGTAACGTGATATTTTTACTTCTTTTTTCCGCAGCGCGGGCCCGAAAGGGGACAATCTTTACGAATGGAACTCGACAATTCTCGGTCCCCCGAAATCAGTTTACGAAGGAGGAGTGTTTTTCCTTGATATTCATTTTCCTACGGATTATCCTTTTAAACCGCCAAAGGTAGGAATGAAAATATTAGCTTAATACGGAACTGGATTATTCCAATTTTGCAAGATTATTGAACAGTTTGGCAGAAATATTTTTGTGCTGTTTTTAATCTTGCACATGGTTTTGTCTTTCTCTTTCTGAACCCAAGAGAATCCGGTTTGCGGCAAGCCTGAATTTCAGACGTCTTAGCGCGCTGCCAGAGGTGAAGACGTTTGAAATTCTGACTAGTTTAATAGAGACACAAACCTCCCGGATCAACCAGCTAGTGTTAATGTAATTTCATACTTTCTTACAATTTGACATTTATCTCAGACACAGCATTGGGTCTTCAGCTCTTACGTAGCTTTTGGTGTAGTGAAATTGTTTGTAGCATTTGTTTGTTAATGATAATTTACTCTGAGTATAGAAAAGGTTAGCAGCCTGTGCCTCTCGCTATGTTGGAAAGGTAAAAAACTTTGTGAGTGTAGATACGTTCGGGGGTAGATAAGAGATAGATACGGCCCGGTATCTATATACCTCATGTACTTAAAGGAGCTACGTCAACTGTCGTTGACTTTGAAAAATATAGCCTAAATTTCCGTTTCAATCTTCTCCATCCTCAGCCATCCTTGTTCCTTTTTGGTTTAGTATCACTCCTTTGGTGTTTTTCTTCCTTAGCAAACTATTATTTTTAGGTTTTATCAACTGGGTTGAGTGTCAATTGGCCACCGTAAAGAGATTCGAGAGCTGACGTTTCGAGCGTTAGCCCTTCGTCGGAGCGAATGAATCAGCTCTTGAATCTCTTTACGGTGGCCAATTGACACTATCAACCCAGTTGATAAAACCAAATTATATTGTTGTACTTCCCACCGACGCAGCACCACAGTTTCTTTAGAAACTAACTCCCTCTATTATTTTTAGGCTTCCTAAATTTTAAGGGTAATTTAGGTTGTGACTGGCTCCTTTAAAGCAACAAATTGTTGGCCCACGCGATATGCACAGGGAAACTAAAACTGCATTTGCATTTTACGAGAGTGATTTATAATCAGTTCTGTGGTATACGATGATCGCCAAATAATGTAAGTTAAACATTGATATTATAGTACACTCTTTTTAGAAGAACGTCTAGTTTTCGGCCGAGGCTGGACGTCCTTATTTTGTTAGACGATTTCAATCTGAAATGTTCGTCATAATGTTTTTATTAAAGCACCTAGCTAGCTATTTGGTTGCGCAGTAAATCACTCCGAACTTACCGAGATGCAGTATGTTCACGTCACCAATCAGCAATGCTGGTTCCAGGTTAGATTTGAATAAAGATTGATTTTGCCTCTGACAAAATTAGTTCTTACCCAAATTTCAGCCTAGGCTACATTCTTAAATTTTCGTCTTTCTCAGTCTGGACGTCGTTTAAATACGCAAAGGTTCTTCTAAATGAAAGTCAGTGAAGACGAATTTGTACAACAGAATTCAGAATTCTCTCGCTGACTGCATGAATAAGATTTGTCTATTGTTTCCCTTCAGGTCACCTTCCGAACAAGAATTTATCACTGCAATGTTAACAGTCAGGTAAGAAGTAATTGCATATCGATACAAAATAAAAATTGACTCGGTCGCACGTTGAGGAATAGTCTGAAGTTATGAACACAAACCCCAAACCTTTAGGCGCTGTAAAATGAGTTCCATGGTTAAAAAGAGTTGCTGGATCTCTCGGACAAGCATCAAGATTGTAAATAATTAAAATAGCCTGGGGCAAGAACCTCAATTACATAGCTTTAACATTTTTAATGTTTTGAGTTGGCCAGTCGGAACGACCTATTTGACATGATTTCAAAACTCTCAAGAGTTGTCTCGCAGGTTTGTCTTTTATTTCTGAAGGCTGACGTATTTTCTGTAGCTACGGAACAATAAATATCTGGTTCAATCATTTATTCTAGACGTTGATGTTGCTGTGGCTACAAATAGATAATATGTAAATTAATTTAGCCTAAATACAATAACCTATGGGCTGGTGTAGAGACTGAAGTTATGAAACGGAAAAAGATAAATCTTACAAACGTGCCAGAAAGACACAACTGTCTGTGAAATAAATTGTTTAATTCCTTCGATAATTAATCTGAATTAAATTTTACGATAATATGATGAACATTGGACCAGATGTATACGAACACTTGTGAGAGAGAAATTCGGACAAAATTAAAGCGATTCTTTCTTTAAACTTCAAGAGCATCCAAGAAGTCGGTTAAAGATTGACATGACATATGCATATTATGCTCTCGTTTCTATAAATACAACTTTTGCATTTGGCAGATAAATGGCTGAAATAACACATTTGTTTAGTTCTGTCAAAATTTGATCAGCTTTCAGCCTGTATAAACATAAATTTATTATTCTTCGGTAGAGTCTACGTCTGACGCCCACGCTCCAGAGTGTCAAGGAAAAAACTTGATCTCCCTTGATGTTACGCCAACATAGCGATAGCGATCATAAGTAGTCTGTCTCTTCGAGTCTTCTTAGTCGCAAGAAAGAACAACCGAATTGCCATACCTCTGTTAGAGGCCAACGTTTTCCTTTGCGAGTACGACTATATATTGGCAAAAGTTTGTCTTGCGAGCAGTGAGAACTTTCCCGCCATTGTCGCACGAACAAACGAGCACCCACTTTAATAATTCTTTTGAGCGTTTCGAGGAAATGCCTAATTTTGCGGACACTGCAAAATTTTGAGGTTACATCCGCATGACCTCTACTTGTTTTTGTGTTGTGTCGATGTTCGGTCGATGTGTCGACAGAATAAATCAAGTAGACAGGTCTCGTTGAAATGATAACTATATGATGCTATTTCTTATCAGATACGCAAAACTTTCTTTCTTGTTTTGTTGCAGGGTGTGATTTGTTTAGATATTTTAAAAGATAACTGGAGTCCAGCTCTAACCATCTCGAAAGTTCTTCTGTCAGTTTGCTCGCTTCTAACAGACTGCAATCCAGGTGACGAAACTTTAAGATTAAACAAACATAAATAAAACAAAACACAGCCAACTTTTCTAAGGGGATCGTCTTCTTTACAATAAAATTACTGAGGAACGGTACACGCAGGGACCAACACCAGTTGTCCGGCTTATAGACAGTTTAGTTGCAGTAAAACGACTGAAAAACGGCACGCAGGGACCAAAATCAGTTGCAATTCTTATAGCGGTATCCGACCTATAGAGGTGCCCGTTAAAGGAAAGTGGACTGTAAAACAAAAATCCTACCCTATGCATCCCAAACAACAGAAACCACAGCTACACGAACAGCACAACTAACGAATAAAAGTATTAGCGTAGAAGATAAACACACCGGTGCACCGAGTCTTGTAAGGAAATTTTACGTGAATGCTAGCTGTTTTCATTTGTTCCGGTACTATCCCTTGATTAGATCGTCATGGTTTCATTCAAATGGTGCCATATGCATGCAAGTATCCTTTCCCCTTTCAGAGGTCTATGCAGTCGATGAAGCTATGCAGTAGTACAGAAACTTTCATAAGCTTGAAATTGTACTTGTCCTCTAGTGTAGCAATTGCTATTGTTTTGGGGGCTAGGGGCATTGTTCCTGTTGTTTGTTCTATTGTTCTACTGGTCCTCTAGTGTAGCAGTTGCTATTGTTTTAGGGGCTAGGGGCATTGTTCCTGTTGTTTGTTCTGTTGTTCTACTGGTCCTCTTGTGTAGCAGTTGCTATTGTTTTAGGGGCTAGGGGCATTGTTCCTGTTGTTTGTTCTGTTGTTCTACTGGTCCTCTAGTGCAGCAGTTGCTATTGTTTTAGGTGCTAGGGGCATTGTTCCTGTTGTTTGTTCTATTGTTCTACTGGTCCTCTAGTGCAGCAGTTGCTATTGTTTTAGGTGCTAGGGGCATTGTTCCTGTTGTTTGTTCTGTTGTTCTACTGGTCCTCTTGTGTAGCAGTTACTATTGTTTTGGGGGCTAGGGGCATTGTTCCTGTTGTTTGTTCTATTGTTCTACTGGTCCTCTAGTGTAGCAGTTACTATTGTTTTGGGGGCTAGGGGCATTGTTCCTGTTGTTTGTTCTATTGTTCTACTGGTCCTCTAGTGTAGCAGTTACTATTGTTTTGGGGGCTAGGGGCATTGTTCCTGTTGTTTGTTCTATTGTTCTACTGGTCCTCTAGTGTAGCAGTTACTATTGTTTTGGGGGCTAGGGGCATTGTTCCTGTTGTTTGTTCTATTGTTCTACTGATCCTCTAGTGTACCAGTAGCTATTGTTTTGGGTGCTAGGGGCATTGTTCCTGTTGTTTGTTCTATTGTTCTACTGGTCCTCTAGTGTAGCAGTTACTATTGTTTTGGGGGCTAGGGGCATTGTTCCTGTTGTTTGTTCTACTGTTCTACTGGTCCTCTTGTGTAGCAGTTGCTATTGTTTTAGGGGCTAGGGGCATTGTTCCTGTTGTTTGTTCTATTGTTCTACTGGTCCTCTAGTGTAGCAGTTGCTATTGTTTTAGGTGCTAGGGGCATTGTTCCTTGTTGTTTGTTCTATTGTTCTACTGGTCCTCTAGTGTACCAGTAGCTATTGTTTTGGGGGCTAGGGGCATTGTTCCTGTTGTTTGTTCTATTGTTCTACTGGCCTCTATTGTAGCATTTTGGTTGTTTTTTTGTTCCCTCAAAGGGTAGCGAGCCATTCCTGTGAGTCTTGCTCGGCCGGGACCTGCCAACCAGCCCCAAACCTTAATCTCTTACACTACTAAAGTATATGAGTTGCGACTGGGTAGCGCTTATATTAAGAATTTAAGTTTGAATGACAATTATCTTTTTCATTTCAGCGGATCCGTTAGTAGGAAGCATAGCTGCTCAGTACGTTTCTAACCGGGAAGAACATGACAAAATAGCGAGGGAATGGACCCGAAGATACGCCACATGAAGCATGTACAGAGAAACATATTTATCACTTTTAGAACCTGTAAATAGCTCAGATACAAGACAACTCAGATCTCAAAATGGATTGAACTGCAGCGAATTGACCCACTTGCATGCGTAAAGCGAAAAAAAAAACAAAGTAAGTGATCCCGTGGGACTTGGGGGCGAGCTAAGGGATTTACCGCCTTGCCTCCAGTTTCCTCGCGGCGATTCTGTCCTCCCGGCTTTCCGTTCTGTGGTCAATAAAAATTGTTGGCAGACTACAAATGAAAGAAAATGAGCAGTTATTGTTGGTAAACACAATGAAAAATATCAAACATGAATTGAAAAAAGCTTGCTTTTGCTGCTGTTTATTATAATATGGATTAAGACAGATCGAGTGTAGGATTATTTAATTTAACGCATGGTCGGCGAGTATTAACACCGATCCTCGAGAAAGTTCAGTAATAGCTTGAATGATATTCATTTAAATTGCGTCTAAAGAGTTTCGTTTAACTGAGTAATTATTGCGTAATTTAACTAGTCAAAGTAGGGTTAGAAATAAATAAAGGGAGAAATAAATTGTGCTTTGGCTAACTGATTGACTGGTTGATTTGCATTGAGCTTCATTGCGACTTAACATTTTTGTCTGTTTGTATAGCAGTTTTCTCTAATCTCTTAAAGATTAAAAGAGTTAATTTCTTTAACTTTTTTAATGCTGTTATTTCCCAAGGGTGTAGCTCGAGCGCATAGCGCAACTATATAATCTGAGTTCTCCCCATCTCTTTTCCGTTTTGGTTCCCTCGTTGATGTTCACCTAAATCTCGGTAAAGGTTAACTCTCGATAAAGTTTGTTCGAGCCTAGTGGCCCATCAGGCCGGAGCTTATCTCGGTTTGTGTAGCATCAATTGACTAGGAATATTTCTATCCCCCCACCCCCATGCTAGTTCATCGTAGGGTTACCACCCACTTTTAAATTTCCCGGTACCCATTTATGCCCCTGGGTGGAGAGGCACTGTGAGAGTAAAGTGTCTTGCCCGAGAACACAATGCAGTGCTCGATCCGGGCAGTCCAGCTCACTAACCATTCAGGCTATCAAAGAAACGTCTTGAGACATAGCCCCTTTAACTTTGACCAACCTTACTCCTTGTAAGGACAAACAGAGCTTGGCAGACAAAGAAAAACCGGAAAGTCATTTTAATTTGGTTAAAACAGTGAGGCCATGATCGCAAACACTTGCGGTGCCAAAATCTATATTTAAACCCCGGTCTGCTGACAGGAAAAGTCGTTAAAACGTAAATACGGTTTTAAGTTATCTTCAGTCACGAAATGCAACTGAAGAAGTCGTACTCAAGAATACTTAAAGATATTTTACCTTTTTAACAAGTATAAGTATTTAAAGGTTAGGATCGTGACATGAGAAAAATCATATTGCGTTTTCCTTTAATGACAATTTGATCAAGGCGTTGGTGTTGTCATCCTTTCAAATTTTTATAGTTCTGCAATGCATGAAAGCACCTGTTTAACACAATAGAAAGGATAAAAACAATTGGATTAGGAAATCGAAATGACAGGGTTAATACTAGGATCTTTAATTAACTCCAGAAAGGACAGGAAACGTATCAAAACACTGAACGTCTGAAAACATCAGGTCATCAAGCGTGATAGGGAGAACAACTTATGGAATTATTATTTCTCAAACAAATCAGCTATACCGGTTTAATTATACGTTAAGTGTTTTTCGTCTAATAGCGGTATTACATCGATGTGGGTCTCTACAGTGGGTGGTTTAGCGATATAAAAAGATCTCTTTTGGTCGGTCGTGGGTTTCACATTTCCATCCCTTTTTCTTAAGCCTTTGAGAACCATAATCTGACTGATTGCCGATTTAACGTTAACCTTGCTTGTCGGTTGACAGGTTTTCAAAGTCTCGTCATTATAGGATACTTGAAATTTGAGAATCCGTTGATTACGAGTGTATCCTTAGGCCTTAAGTGCATCCTTAGAATTTTGCTTAACCCGAGTGGTGAAGAAGTATCGAGAAGTATTTAGGAAGTAATGAGAAGTTTAATTTCCCGAATGGCGAACCACTATATGCCGGTCACCGGTGGTCAGCAAAATTCTTATATCCGGCAAACCGGCTTTACACTATATATTAGGCCCTTGGAAGTTCTTGAAACTGACTACACACTCTCAACCAACACAAAACGAAGAACCACATGCACGTCTGGCAGAACTTGAGAACTTTTAACCAGATCCATATTCCCTGGATTCTTTGCACAATATCATGTTAAGGTATGGATACCTGCTTGATTTGTTCCTAATTATTTTAATTCTAATTAAAAAATACCGTCTGTGTTCTAATTTTCTGACGCCTTTTCAACAGATTCAACTCCTTGGATTCTTCGCACAGTATCATTTTTTAGGTATGGGAACTGACCTTTTTGGCCAATAAATTTTGCCCTTTTGCCGCAGTGCCAGCCTTGCAATCAATTTATTTTACAACACTTTCTTCGTTGCGTGGTCTCCTGCATCCAAACGTTATATAACTGACTTTACTTGTTACTAGTTATTCGAATTTTAATCTGAACTTCTGCGACTATTGCACGTGTAGATCAGTATTGCAAAGGTTAATTGCCGGCAAGAGTAAAACGCTTGCAAGGGGCATCACAAGAAACAATAAAACATCCCTGTCTATCTGGAAGCTTCTAAGCCACCGATCACGATCCTTAAGGTGTTTGAAAGCACTGCCGCATTGAGCTGTCCAAACAAATTCTAATTTGTTCAGGGGGTCATGAGGCGGAACGGTAATATGTGCAAAATCTTTCACAAACCTTTTCAAAAATGTACAAACATCCAGAAACCGACGGAGATCAGCTTAATCTTGAGGTGGCTTCCACTCTAGCCGGGTCATGTCCAACTTCTCTGGTTGAGGCCTTATACACCTCATTCCAAAATGGCTGCTGATTGATGCACATACAAATTGGCCCTTGTTGCCTCGTTCAAGATAAGGCAACAAGGGCTAATTTGAATACCAACAAAAAAACACCATCTTTGGCAATGGCAGGATCAAGGACCGTGTGGCAAACTGGCACTTCTTGCCTGTTAACTTAAATCTAGATTTCTTAACTGTTAACAATAATCTCTCAATGCCTTTAAAATGTTCCTCAAAATTCGAGTGGAAACAAATCACATCATCCAGGCAGGCCATATAACATCTTGCAGGATATCTTCGATCACTGCCTGGAATGTTCAAAGCTGAATTCACCACTGGCTTGATGCTGAGTAAAATAATCTGGCTCCTGCTTTTAAACTTTAAGAAAAATAAATGTCACCTCACCTTAGTTTACTTTCCCTACTTAATTAACATTAATCGTTCAGCTAATTAATTGTATTTATGTTTATGCTGCCATTATTTATTTACCTAGCTATGGCGGTGTCCAACTGGAAAGCTCTGCTCCTTTGGACGCCGCACACCAATGAACTGTCTACATTATGGCCTAATTTCATTCTTCTTCTTTTTTTGTATTTATAATCTAAATATTGTATAAATGCTTTAGATAGTGCAAATAAAATTGAATCTTGAATCTGGTTCCAGGTGCCCCCACAAGACCAAATGGGAACAGTCAGTATTGAAACAATCCAAATGGTAAGACAAAATGCAGTCTTGTGTCGATCTTCAGGTGCCACCTCAATCTGGTGGTAAACCCGATACCAGCTCATACCATGTCAATTGTTGTGAAAAAAATTGTTTCTGCAAGTCGGTCCCCATGAACTCTAAATTCTTCACGGAAGGCAATCTTAAGGTACATGCAAAAATGTTTCAGTTGAACAACCTGAAGATGAAGAAGTACACTATCTGTTTTATAATTTTCCATACATGCAGTTGGCCCGCTATACGTCACCTTCCTCAGAAAAATTCTCAGGTACGTGTATGAAATTAATATTATTAGTATTATTTTTAATTTTGAACTTTAACTTGGGCGTTCCAGGGCTAGGGATCTGAGTGGTTATTTCAAAGTATTTTAGGACAAACAGGAAATGTAACACCATCATTTCACACGAATATCAAGCGACATAAGGCTGCTGTAGTAGGTGACGAAATTCATTTGATTTAAAAATAGAAGTAATCAAAGGTTATGGAATTGCGTCTTCATGGATGCAACGAGGAAATGGGAAGCTAAAGTCCAGCAAAAGAACAAGGTGTGCACACCTTATGCAGCACTAGTAGAGGGCAGAGGATAAGACAGTGAGAGAGGTAGCTTGTCATGAAACTATTTGGAGTAAACCTTGCATGAAGAGGCAATAGAACACGACAGTTCAGTGGCGAGCCCCCAGTCTGCATGTTGCTGATATTTGTTCTGCAAAATAATGTGTAGACTGCAGCACAGACTTTCTCAAAGCGATTTTTTTGCATATATAACTTGCATATTGGCCATTGGAATTAATAATGCAGAATTTGTCATCAAAAAGTCGGGCCGACGTTTTCAAGTTTTTCCATTGCATTGCATCTCATTTGAAACCAGTACTAACATATTTTGCCTCGTCCTTCTGTTCTGAATTCACTTGATGTTATAAAAATTAGTGATTTAGAAACGATTTCAGTATTTACGAGGCGTTAGAAGTTTACATTCAGTTTATTCTGACCAAAAGCGTGATAAACCACGTCGTACTTCCCCTTATTGATGTCAATTCATTCTGGCTTTCCTCGCACTTTCATGTCACATTCACAAAGCAAAGACAGTCACAAATTAATGCACTCACTCCATGTTGAAGATAATTATCATGTGATGTACACAGGAAAGTAATCAATTCTCTTGAATTTTAATCGTTTGTCACTAAACTACTTCTAAACCTATGCAAATATGCGACATCATACTCTCAATCCCGGGGCGGGTGGCTTTCTCAATCCATGTACTGTACAATGTTCATGTTTACTGCACATATCCAATTCAATAAAAGACGATTTCTTCGGCACAATAAGGGCCTGAGAGTTCTAAATTTTAAAAAATACATTGCAAATCCAAACAAGCAGGCGATAAAACAATCTTTGCATTTACATATAATTATAAGAACATTGTACTTTTGTGAAATTGAAATGTACAAACAAAACACACAAAAAGGTTACGATACTTTATAGGTCGTTGACTAAACCTCAACTTCCTTGTGTAATAATCTTGTAGTGCTTTTCGTGTCATTTTCAGTATCATTAATATTTCAACTTCGGACACACATTTCAAACACGACTTTTTCGAGGAAATCTGTTTTGCACCATACTCTATTTTCTTCTGGAACCCAGGCTAGCGCATACTCGGCGATGACAGACAGACAGACATGTTTTATTTGGAGTCTTGTACAATAAATAGTATATCGACTATGGATTCCAAATAACTAAAAATTACGAAACGTTTTGCCCTTGCAAAATCTGTGACGGGGTCGGGGGCACAGTTTGGAGTCTCAAGCTCAAGATCGATCGATTGGTTCATCGATGTACCGTTGTCCCAATTTGCAATTGTCGCCAAATTGCAAACAGCATGCCGCCGGAATTTGCACTACTTGGCTTGACTATATTTAGCCCGCTTGTCGCCAAATTCACAAAACGTTCACGAGGTCAACTTGCCCCAACTTCTGTCAGCAAAAAAAATAATAGTAGACGTTGTGTCCAAATTGAAAACAAGAAACTTAGCTGCTTCTAATTTCGTTCTGTAGGCATGTAGTCTGGACGAACTGACTTTATTGACGACTAACAAACACGAGAACAGTTTCAAGCGAGGAAATTTGAAGTAAAGTAGACTCCAAACTGGTTAGCATAAAAATCCACTCCGTGACTTTATGACGTCAGTCTGAAACAGAAACAGAATATTCATTAGTTAATTGATTAATGTACTCCTAAGTGAGTTCCTGACACTTGAAAAACTTGGAATTTCAATGTCTTTTCCAGAGCATGCCTTCTTTACACAAATTAAAACCAATCATGAGATTTTGGTGAAACATGCAGCAAGGTTATAACGGCCTTCAAAAATCATGTGACCAGCCCCGTAACGTCATAAAGTTCGGACCGAACTGTGAATCATGAATGACTCGTGCACTGCTGTCTTCGATCAGGTTTTGACGACTTTCTATTTGAGGTGGAGACAACATTTCGCGAGCCGAGTTGTCAATAAAGTAAAACAGAGTGGTGTGGACAAGTACAGAAGAAACTAATATAGTACAGAAGAAACTAATATAGTGTCGTGTAGTGTAGTGCAGTGCAGTGCAGTGCAGTGCAGTGTAGTGTAGTGTAGTGTAGTGCAGTGCAGTGCAGTGCAGTGTAGTGTAGTGCAGTGCAGTGCAGTGTAGTGTAGTGTAGTGTAGTGCAGTGCAGTGCAGTGCAGTGTAGTGTAGTGTAGTGCAGTGCAGTGCAGTGCAGTGCAGTGTAGTGTAGTGTAGTGTAGTGTAGTGCAGTGCAGTGCAGTGTAGTGTAGTGTAGTGCAGTGCAGTGCAGTGTAGTGTAGTGTAGTGTAGTGCAGTGCAGTGCAGTGCAGTGTAGTGTAGTGTAATGCAGTGCAGTGCAGTGCAGTGTAGTGTAGTGTAGTGTAGTGCAGCGCAGTGCAGTGTAGTGCAGTGTAGTGTAGTGTAGTGTAGTGTAGTGCAGTGTAGTGCAGTGTAGTGCAGTGTAGTGCAGTGCAGTGCAGTGTAGTGTAGTGTAGTGTAGTGTAGTGTAGTGTAGTGTAGTGCAGCGCAGTGCAGTGTAGTGCAGTGTAGTGTAGTGTAGTGTAGTGCAGTGCAGTGCAGTGTAGTGCAGTGTAGTGCAGTGTAGTGCAGTGCAGTGCAGTGTAGTGTAGTGTAGTGTAGTGTAGTGTAGTGCAGTGCAGTGTAGTGTAGTGCAGGGCAGTGCAGTGCAGTGTAGTGTAGTGTAGTGTAGTGCAGTGTAGTGCAGTGCAGTGCAGTGTAGTGTAGTGTAGTGTAGTGTAGTGAAGTGCAGTGTAGTGCAGTGCAGTGCAGTGCAGTGCAGTGCAGTGTAGTGTAGTGTAGTGTAGTGTAGTGCAGCGCAGTGCAGTGTAGTGCAGTGTAGTGTAGTGTAGTGTAGTGCAGTGCAGTGCAGTGCAGTGTAGTGTAGTGCAGTGCAGTGTAGTGTAGTGTAGTGCAGTGTAGTGTAGTGCAGTGTAGTGCAGTGTAGTGTAGTGTAGTGCAGTGTAGTGCAGTGCAGTGTAGTGCAGTGCAGTGTAGTGTAGTGCAGTGTAGTGCAGTGCAGTGTAGTGTAGTGTAGTGCAGTGCAGTGCAGTGCAGTGCAGTGCAGTGTAGTGTGGTGTAGTGCAGTGCAGTGCAGTGCAGTGCAGTGCAGTGTAGTGCATTGCAGTGCAGTGCAGTGCAGTGCAGTGTAGTGTAGTGCAGTGTAGTGTAGTGTAGTGTAGTGTAGTGTAGTGTAGTGTAGTGCAGTGCAGTGCAGTGCAGTGCAGTGTAGTGTAGTGTAGTGTAGTGCAGTGCAGTGTAGTGTAGTGTAGTGTAGTGTAGTGCAGTGCAGTGTAGTGTAGTGTTGTGTAGTGTACTGTAGTGTAGTGTAGTGTAGTGCAGTGCAGTGTAGTGTAGTGTTGTGTAGTGTAGTGTTGTGTAGTGTTGTGTAGTGTAGTGCAGTGTAGTGTAGTGCAGTGTAGTGCAGTGCAGTGCAGTGTAGTGTAGTGTAGTGTAGTGTAGTGCAGTGCAGTGTAGTGTAGTGTAGTGTAGTGTAGTGTAGTGCAGTGCAGTGCAGTGTAGTGTAGTGTTGTGTAGTGTAGTGTAGTGTAGTGTAGTGTAGTGCAGTGTAGTGTAGTGTAGTGTAGTGTAGTGTAGTGCAGTGCAGTGTAGTGCAGTGCAGTGCAGTGCAGTGTAGTGTAGTGCAGTGCAGTGTAGTGTAGTGTAGTGTAGTGTAGTGCAGTGCAGTGTAGTGTAGTGTTGTGTAGTGTAGTGTAGTGTAGTGTAGTGTAGTGTAGTGTAGTGTAGTGTAGTGTAGTGTAGTGTAGAGCAGTTGTGTAGATGCTTTACATTTCGCACCATATTGGTTCGTACGTAAAACGAGTTGGTGAAACTCAGAGATTCGCCGTTCGAAGCTCTATACACATGTATAAAGAATATAATTATACGCATTTTCTGTACGTTTGGTACACGCTTTCTGCAAGTTTCCCTCATACAGTTGACGACGTTAATTTAATTAAAAAAGCATTACATATATAATTGGTTAACCACTAAAATTGATGATCAAGTCATATCACTTCCTTTGCAGACTGTTAGATTCACGTAGACTGTTAGATTCACGCCACAATTCAAACGTAATCACGAAATCAAGATTGGCTGAAAAAACACAATATTACGACAGGAATGGAAAGGAGATAAATAAAACGATCTTACCTTTCATACTGGCAGAAAATGAACTCCAGTGAGGTGTTTCGGCTGATGGAATGACCAAGTAATCTATATCTTTATAGCTGAGTCCGAGGACACACCAGATGATAACAATCTCGAGGTGCCGCCTCACGCGCAATCAATTAAGGTTATCACATAACATACTGCTGGACAGTCAGCCTACGTTTCTTTTCTTGTGATTGACAAATCCAGATTAGCCACCTCATAAGTCAGTTTAGCTCACGGCTGGAAATATTTTCCCTAAAAAGAAGATTTCGTTGCTTTTCGGGGAGAGCTGTGGATTGCCTTTCTAGCTAACAGCATGCCCCTGACATTTCACGCAGCGTTGCTCGACCCGAGCTGTCCATCTACTACGAAACTAAAGACACAAATGTTCAAGCTTTGATCATTAAAATGTTTCAGATTGAAAATATGTTACATACAGAGCTGGGATTCACAAACTGCTTTAACTTACCCTACCCTGAAATTGCTAGCTTCATTTATTTTCCCTAACAGATTTCGGAAAACCAACGGCAAAACCAATTGGCTCATAATGCCGCCAGACAGTCAAGCCATTTTCAACACTTCGCCTCCGAAAAGGGAACAACCGCTAGGAATTAAGGTCATTTTTTATGCATTTGACAGTTCAGGGTCTCCTTGTAGAGCATTCAGTTTCAAAGGAATCCCAGCTTTTGTACAACACTAACAAAGCCCGGCGGTGTTGAACATCCCAACGAAAAATGTGATTGAAGGTTGGTGAAGATAAATAGCGATAAAACACTCATCTACTGAGAATGGAGTAGATTCGGCAAAAGGTATATATGCTTCTTACAAGCAGTAAAATAGTTTTCCTGGGTAAGTGGCTATAGATGAGACTGAACAAACGACCACTGAATGATAAACAACAGCTCTGCGCGCAGTAGAGCTTTCTTGGTCGATGCTTATACATCAGGGTTATGGTAAAGCGCACTTAGATTGTTTTAGATCATCAGGAAAACAAGCTTTATGTGATACCATAACGTGGATACAATAATGTTAAATTGAGGAAAAACGTGACGACGTTAAAATAACTCCGTGAAATATTTATAGCAATTCCGCTCGTTGGTCCAGCTCTGAATATATCTTTGGAAGGTAGGAAAAAGAAAATTGGGTTTGGGCGCATGCCGTCAGTTGAAAACCATAAGTTTAAAACAGGACATTGAACAGTTTGGCAAACACCCAATTAATTTCGTTCAGCTGCGTGTAAAAATACAAATTAAACAATAGCAGTTATAACTTCTATGATCAGTTTCAAGAACTGTGGAACTGCTACTTTTGGCAATTGTTTCCATGATTTGAAACAAATGATCAAAACGGCTTTAACGTATTTTATCAATCTATTGGCTCAGTTCCGCGTGAGAGATTTACTATGTTAATGTTGTTAACTGCCATACATTGATCTCACTGTAACACAGATCAGTTACAAAGTAATTGAACTCTCGATCGCTGCAAACTCCTGAACGATGCGGGTTTTGTGTGAGAGCTGTGAAAACACCCAGGTTGAATTAAACGTTCATGATCTGACCGCACTGGCAAACAGAGCACAGCCAAAGAGTTAATGTACTTACAAGATGGCAAAATCGTCTTGATGTATAATTATATTCTTCCAACAAGGGACCAGTAAAGAGAATTGGTATGTTGATTGAGGGCTGACGAGTTTTTGTAGCTGTGTAGGCAAAAAGTTGCCCGTTCGCCAATATGTGTAGGTATTATTAGGTTCAATCAGTATACCTCTCATCGTTCTGCTGCTTTTGTTTTTTTTTTTTTTTTACAGAATTGGCTCAATTTCAAGTGAAAAGTTAATGAAAACTAATGAAATCGTAAAAGTGGGGCTTATATTTTATAGCATAGATGAGCATTGCGTAAGTTATTGTTTAGAATTGAATGCCACCGACTGCACTTTTGCTCAACAAACGTACGGCCTTTCAGGTCGCAAATCGTTCAAGTCGCAATTTCACTTGGAGAAAATTCGATGGAAAAAGACAAACAGAACGCTTTCTTCGGATCGTAATTAATTTTCATTTTATCAAAATCTTCAACAACTGGAAAAAATTCTTGAAATAGCTGGGCGATTGGCTAGAAAAAAAGAACAAGATAAAATCAATGTTTGAACGCACCAAACGTGAGGGTTTTAAAATTGACACATCAACTAGCTGATATAGAAAATGTTTCAGATCAATTCAGTAGTTTCAGTAATCGTGAAAATCAACCAAAATTCGATCCTGTCCTGTTGATTCTCGTAGAAATCAAGACGGTAGTCCGGCAGGAGTGTGGCTAGTATCAAGATCAACAAACGTAGTTTTAAAGATATTAAATTTGCCAGTTCATCAAAAACATGTTATGCTTCCCTATTGAGCCTGTTCATCTTATACAGGGGCATCAATTCTTTGAAAACTTGTTAAGTATACCCCTTACCCACGTGACATACCGTTTTTATCTTCCAAAAATATTTTGATATATAGATTTGTCATTGCATAAGTGAGATTGTTTACATGCGAAAATTTCAGTATTATATTTTACGGGGAGCGTGTCGAAACGAAAGAAATCGCCGCGAAACTTGGTAAAAGTAATTTAAACACCTCCAGTGACATAACTTAAAGCACTGCAATGAAGATTGCGCTCAACAACTTCCATATTTCGATAGCATCGAAAATGGCGGAGGCTGACTAGGGCCCTTGGAGCTACGTCACAACATTTTGAGTTATTTTTTTTGCGACGAACCAAATTCCCCTTAAAATGAAGGAAACCTAAAACTAATAGTTTACTAAGGAAAAAAAACATCGAAGAGGTGACAGCAAAGCAAACGGGAACAAGGATGGTTAAGTATGGAAAAGATCGAGAAGGATTACAAAGGACGATTTTGAAAAATTTAGGCTAAATTATGACGTAGCTTGTAAAGTTGTACAGCTTGTGGTCATTTACGTGATATCAGGGAGCGCGCGGAGGAAAAAATCACTTGTCAGTAATGAGCTATTGATTGAGGTTGAGCATATGTTTGGCACATGATATCTTCACATTTTCTGTTTTAAAAATAAATCGAGGAGTTTGATATTCCTCTTTATTCGTTCACAATAATGGCTGATTGAACGCTGATGGCAGCATCTGGCGAAATTAAGGTTTGTTATAAAGTGCCTCTTTAAAGCTATTTCTTGGTTGTAAAAAAACACAGATTTCGCGTGAGAGTTTTCCCATTGGCTATTCTTAGTACCTTGCAATGGAACGATTTCAGATCTTCTGGTATAGAATTATTCTAGAAATACAAGTTAACGAGCCAATAGTTCGACAATTATTCGTTAAAGATTTATGAGAAAGACATAACTTTAATATCTTTCCTGGCGAAACCGTCTGTCGAACATGTTTTGTTCTTATGGACCGAGGGTCGTAGCAGTTCGCTATAAATGAGCTGTATAATGTAGCTGGTCTTTTCGATAAAATTCCTCAAAAGTGCGTTATCAACAGAAAATCTTAATTGCCTTTAAATTAATGCACAATTGAAAAACATTCGTTTTCAGAGATAACACTAGTAGCATATTAACAATGTGTTGCTTTTGAACGTGGTTGTGCTTTGAGGGGTCATGTCGGTCATGGGCATTGGGAAATAACATAATATTCATTACCTTTTATTGACCAAATCATAGTTTATGCTTTTTACTTTTGGCCATGCAAAAGGTCTTATTCTAAAATCTGTTTTCAACTTCTGTTATTGAAAACGAATCAAGTAGATAAGTCAAAGTCATTTAAAATTCACCACATGTATTGTTCCACATCGTTTGCGTTCAGAGTTTTGCAGCAGCTCCAGAAATTGGACTGACATTTTTGTTGCTACAATTGCAAGCTGGCTACCAGCAAAGCATGAAACGTTAGAGTAGTAGAGTCTAGTTATTACGCTGAACAATGGTAAAATTATCGAAATGTCGGGAAATAGTATAGTCTGCTGCACTATTCATTTGTTTGTCATAGACTGTTCACAGCCGCTCTATTTTTTCAACGCAAAAGAACGAGCAAAAAAAAAAACTACAACAACGCCTCACGTTTTGCGCTGGAGTCCAGTTCTCTCGCGATCTCTCTCGTTCACCGCGTTTGCCGATCGAGGAAAAATTCGAAAAAATAGCGGACTGCAGACAGTCTGTTTGTCGTTGCTTATATTAGAAGATTAGTAATGCATAGAAGCCAGACTTTCCTGCATCTTATATAAAGAAATACGCACTAAATTTTCTCTGTTACGAGTTGAAAGAGATATACTTTCTAGTGTGTTATATAAACAGTGCGTTCATCTATTATAACATGTTATGAAAACTTTATTAAGATTTGATCACGTTTAAAGGAGCTACGTCACGGAAACTCATCTTGTCGGTCTATATCGTTGTCCTTCGAACAATCCTTGTATAATTTCAGCATTTTATTATCCTGTTAGTGTTGTTCGGCATTAGAAAACTCTTACTTTTAGATTTCCTTCAATTTGAAAGTAAATGGGAAAATGACTTCAACCGCCGACCGGTTAGCTCAGTTGGCAGAGCGCCGGACTACCGTGCGGGAGGTCTCGGGTTCAAGTCCCAGACCGGACCAACACTCAGGGTCTTAAAATAATTGAGGAGAACGTGCTGCCTTTGTAACTAAAATCTGCAAATGGTTAGATGTTCTAGTCTTCTCGGATAAGGACGATAAACCGTAGGTCCCGTCTCCTGCATCTTCAGTGTTACAGGTCAGCAGGGGACGTTAAAGAACCCACGCACTTATCGCAAAGAGTAGGGCATGGAGTTCCCGGTGTTGTGGTCTGCTCTGCTGGTTGGGTTCGGGTGAGATCATGAATGGACTGATAGCGGCTGCTATAGGCGCCTTTACATGCTGACGTCCGATCTCACCCTGATTAGATATGTAAATTGGCCCTGAAAAACCCCATTTGGGAGTGGTCAATCAAGTACAAATTACAAAAATGCCGTGACACTGCTCCTTTAAGTATGTAGCAAGTCACAAAAATCAGATTCTTTCAGGATTTTCATAATTCTCGGCCGAAAGGTCAAGTCGAGTAGGTCCGTGCTTCCTGCGGCAGTATGAAAGATCTGGAGCAGCGTTTCTATTTTGAAGATATAAAAAACAGTTTATGGAGATTGCCAAGGTCAAATAACATGAATAAGAAAAATGACCACACAAGACTATAAGACTGGCGGGACTGACCACACAAGAAGGATGGATACAGTTGGTGCTAGATCGTTACGAAATTCTGTAGCTCGTGTGCAACATTTGTACAAACGTACCATTGAATTTTACCTCGTTTTTTCTTATTTCTGGGCATAAATTTTCAAATTACTTCCACGGATCAAACTCCAACCCGATATTTAACCTTCATGGTTTTTCAGAGGTCCCATGCAAAGTCAATTAGTCTCCTGCCGAAAAACGTCAATTAGAAGAAAAATATAATATATTATTAAAAACTAGCTATGGTATATTGCATTTCCTGAGTTTTGATTGGTTTAGAGGCAATGGTATATGAGCTCATATACCATTGACCTAAAAATATGGTGGGTGTACGCGTAAAAGAATGCATTTTTCGCAACGTTTGTGATTGTACAATAGTTTTTTGGCGGGGGGCAGTCTCACGCTATTTTTAGTAGCACATCGCAAATCCAAGGGACACTTTTCCGTTAATAGAAGCTGCATGATAATGATAAAAATCCTTTGAAAGGCTATCGTATTGTTTAGAAACTGTTTTTAGATGTCTTTGCGGGCGGATGGCTCAGATCGGTAGTGTAGCAGCTGTGGTAAGCTTGTATACGTAATTCTACTGGCAGCAGTTGCTATTGTTTTAGGGGCTAGGGGCATTGTTCCTGTTGTCTGTTCTATTGTTTTCACACAGGGTATCGAACCATTCACTTGAGACGTTACGAGATCTGCTACAATCGAAACGTCTGGCCGACGTTTTCAAGTTTTCCCATTGCATTTCATATGAGATCACTACTAACATATTTTGCCTTGTCTTTCTGTTCTGATTTCACTTGATGTTATAAAATTAGTGATTAGAAACGATTTGAGTATTGACTGAGGCGTTAGAAGAATAAACTAATAAATCTAATTGTGACCAAAATCGTGATAAACTCTGTGATACTTCCCCTGCGCGCCTCGTTGGCTATCTACCATCTCACTCCAACGCGCGCTCGTGGAATAATTGTTAAATGTATATTTTTTTGCGCGAGGTAGTATCTATAGGCTCAAAATACCACAAACATTTGTTGATAATTTCAGACGGGATAGATAGAGTGTTAGATATCTGCTTAGATATCTGCTTGTCGCGCAATCTTAAACGCGAGCAAAGATCCGACCTGCAACCGGTCATAAATTATTCTTTCTCCTCTCAGTTGGTTCACATAATTTCCTTATTATGGAAGATTGCAGAGAAGAACATGCGCTAACCTAATAGCATTACACACGTATCTTTAGTAAGTAGTGTGTTACTCTGTGCTTAATATATATGGTGCTGATCATGAAGGCCAAAACAGCCAAACAAACTGCAAAATATCCTTTTCAGGTATGAGTCTGAAAATGAATGTTCGGCTTAAGAAAAACAGGTTGAAAGATAGCCCAAAAAATTCACATCATTTTGCATTTGCAGAGCTCACATACTTTTATAGCAACTTACGTTCATCATCAACAATTCCACTAATGCCTTCTTGACCTCTTTAACACTTGTCGCCCAGTCGAAGGTAGTGTTTTCGGCAACTTTGTGAAGTTTACTTAGAGGTGGACCATTAGATTATTGATGGGGTGTTGCGTGAATTTTAGCTGCTTGATATTATATTTTAGTCTTCCAGCCCTGCAGGATTACTTTTTTAATCCCCGTGTCCTTGCACGATATTTTTTTATATGGAACGTTTTAAACACAGATTACATAGCCTGTGTATTTCAGGTATTTTCAATACCAACGCTCACCGCACTCCTTCCTGGCAAACTTTTGCACCTTCGCACTTTTTGTGTTATAATTGCTTTTAAAGGGAATATACTTCGAAAGCGAGACTTGAAGAGATGAGAAATCTAACTGTATGCCAAACTTAAATACGAATTTTTACTGCTATGCTTAATTTCGAAACATCTGCTTTTCGTGTTACCAGCTTACACATATTTTGAATGGACGTAGAAACAGCTGAAGGGCGCGTATCCAGCAGGTGTTGATAACGGTCCTCATTTTGAGGGCCAGTACCCGGAGAGTTTTGTTCCTTAGCCCATCATATGTCTTGGTACCAGGCCTTAGCCTGATTAAGATCCGAGGCCTTTCAAGGCTACTGTTGTCTCCAATCAATTAAACATCGAAAGCTGTGGTTGAGATATGTGTTCTCCGACTCGGAGCTAAACTTGCCCCTAAATTGCTTTTACCCGCTTTGTTGCGTTACTATCAAACAGATGTTAGGATTCTGTAGCAGTTTGATTGCTGCATTAGAGATCTCTAGGATGCTGCAATGATCTCTTCTGGCAAATGCTGTTCAGATTGATGTATTCCTCGTACAAATTTACAGTATTTCAATATCTAACAAATAGAGAGATTCCAACCCTATGAACTAAAAAAGCCGGTTTTCGGTGAGGCCTAGCCGGACCCACCCACCCACCTGCGACCCTCTAGGGGGGTCCGGGGGCATGCTTTCTCGAGGAATAATTTTAAGATACGTACCAGTCATCTCAGATGCCATTTCTTGCATTTTGAGATCACAGTCAATGGCGACAAATGAACGCGAACCTTACACAAGTTCGAGGCAATCCAACGCATTACTGTTCCTAAAATTACTGCAGGCATACGTTAGGATGCCCAACGGGTAAAAGAAGGCTAAGAAACCACAGAAAAACGGCAAAGAATTGTGCTAAAAAGACGGGCTGAACAGAGAAAAAATTGTCTTTCTTTGGCAACGAAGAGTTTCAAAAACTAAGCGAAAACGATAGGACGAAAGTTAAAACGGGAGGTTGCCGCAACTTTCCGGCCAATATGGGAGGGTTGGAATCTCTGCAAATAAAAGTCTCGTTTTCATTAGTGGGTTCAGATATGCCGGTTATCTGGCTTGAACAGCCGGGGACAGTCGGTTTGAAGGCCACTACCGGTAATTGGTGCAATCAAACCAAATGTTACTGTGATTGCCTCATGTCCTATACAAGGAGTACCCATAAGCATCACCATCAAAGCTTTTTTTAATATGCAATTATCTTTATTATTTGTACTTCCGCAAATGATCAGTTTCACACATGTTTTCATATTTTTAGTCTGACGCCAATACTGGGTGGCGTGCCTTTCTCTTGAATGGCTGCTCGATATTTTTCCTTCAAAACAATTCTGCTCGAAATTTTTTTAAGATGAGAAGGGGATGCTCGATTTTTTTTTTTTTTGGGGGGGGGGGGGGATTTGTCCAACGCCTCGCCCATCAATAATCTAATGGTTCACCATAACTTTCCTTTGAAAACAATGAGTAGTTGTTTAACGGTAAATAACTTGTGACCTCAGGTCAGGAAATATGGTCTTAATATCCCGCGTGTTCTCAACTCCTTATCGGCAGGAGGATACATGTCTTAAACCGTTTAGTTTAATTGCATTAAGCCTGGCCATCATCAGAATTGTCTGAAATTAAAATGGTCTCTTTGAGTTCAATTCTTGAAATAAACACCGCCACTAACCTACTAACTGTTTATTGTTTGGATGACGCAGTGTGTACGGAAAAGGATGAGATGATATCTGCTTAAGAGGCAACACAGCCTAAGAACTGCCGTAATTAAAATTATTAAAGGCACTCCGCTCTTAGCTTTATCGATATACCGACAATAGATCAACTTTTATAATAACCGAAATTACCATGCACTTTACAAGACCGACCATGGCGTTACCTCCACTATTGTACAACATCAAACATATCGGCGATAAAAGACATAAAACACACGCAGCGAACTACGTGTTCAAACCGCTAATATCCACAATGGAAAAACCAATAATTTGTTTACCGCAAAAGCGTTATATTGTCATCATCAACATCCGGTGGGCATTTATTGGCGCGGTTGTGTCAGTGATGTCTCACTGCTGGAAATGGGTGAGTCAGTCGCGAAATGTGGTAACTCAAAGGCTGCCGGCTTGTGCATGGTGTTGACGAGGTTTTCTAATCGGGCTAACATGGAATGCTTTGATCAGCTTATCTTTTACAAGCACGGATACTAGGAAAACGAAGTTTCCTTTTCGTAGGTGGAGCATCGAGATAAAGACTTGAAACTTTGTAATGTACGGAGATGGAGAATGGGCATAAAGGACAGAAAGGAAGTTAGTGTAAAAATTTAAGATGTTTATTCAAGCTATCGCCGCTGCGCTAATAGACTTATAATGGTGGTAATTAGTTATAACGAAGTTCTTTATATATCGATCTCACTGATGGATTTTTGATGCAGTTTTCAAACATTGATTTTGTTCGATTGACAAAACAGTTTTTCTGTGTAGTGTTGATGTTTGTAAACAAGTCCATAACGTAAACACTGTCAAGATTGATGGATTCAACGCGCTCCACAGACCGTGTAATTTCTCGTCGAACAACAAAAAGCTTTTTATTTCTGGCTGGCTAAACTATACAATGAAAAATCACTTTGCACTTTGCGGCAACCTAAAATATTTCGTGAGTTCTTTATTGAGCTATAAAAAATAAGACACCGCAAAAACAAGAGAAGAATTAGTTTCCCCGGGGAAGCATATGAAAATATGCATACAAAAAAATCCCGAAATTTTTAAAATGCTTTCTTTTATTTTATTCAGTAAAGAGACAAAAGTAAAGTCACACACCCCGATGAGGTAATGGGATGGTATATAACAAACCAGGGACAACTTAACAGAGGCAGTTTGTTCGGGCAGGCTTAGAGAACATCTCTAAAACAACGTCAAGATTTGGACCGTGTTCAGGCTTCAAACAACCAAATGGATAGGAAAATGGTAAGTTAGTTAAACAAACTTTCATCAAACCAGGTCAGATATTTTATGAATAATACATGACTGCCACGAAGTGACTTAGTTAAAATCCAGTTAGCGTATAATAAATCACTGTTATAAAAAACTTGAGGTTGAATCGTCGAGTTTCAATATAGCTGACTGACAAGGGCGCAAAGCCAATTAGACCAAACCAAGCTCTAATCAAGTGTAGTGAAATTAATCGGAAGTTTGTTATATTGCACAGCAAATCAGTGTTCTAGTATTATTGAACATGCAGCAACCCGTGTTTCGTGTTTTACGAGTTTTATTGCCTTGACATTCCAAAGGTTGAAATGATTAGAAACTCACTCTTCATAACATTCAGTCTTCTATCTAAGTGAAAAAATATTTATGGCTTTCAACAGCACTTTTTACGTCCTAAAAGTCCGTCATTGAAATTTTGATTATTATGCGCTTCCACAAATATTGATAGTTGTAGTTTTCTTTCAGACGAAACATACACAGACACCAATATTGTCTTCCAATAAAAAACAGCTTAGCTCTGTTTCCCAAAATTCTCCGTTATTTTGTTATGGAAAAGATACTTGAAAATTTTTGCCGTAATGTAACGGCTTAATATTGAACATCTTAGCTGGATTCTTCTTAAAACACTTTGAGGTCTTTGTCGTTTTAAAAAGTTTATTCAGAAATCGCCACGTTTTAAAGGGGTAGCGAATTCCCCCGTAGACTCTGTGACCCCCTTCTTCTTCAACTAAAATTCTAAGTCTTACAACTTTTTTAAGACGAAAAAGAACGAAAAACTATGCAGGGTCTGGGCGTCAAACCCGGGCCGACGAGGCATACTTAACCACTGTGTCACAGAGCAGCTGGCTACCAAACCCCCCTAAATTTAAACTACATATAATGAACAGTACTATAAATTAATATAGAGTTACCCTAACATCAAATGAAAGCTAACCGCAAGCAAAATGGAGTACAACTAACCGCAAGCAAACCTAAAATAGAGTGAAACTAACCCCAAGCAAACCTAAGCGTGCTAACCGCAAGCAAAGCGAAGAAATAACCTACACAACAGTGGAAACTGCTCTTGCTGAGTACATGAAGGTTAATATTAATAATGTGGGGTGACCGCTGACACAATAAAATACTGCGTAAGAGGGTCCCGTTTCCCGTGTTAAAGCCGCCAGTTTGAATGACGTCATATCATTTTTAGGCGACTTCCGATCCACTGTTTCCTGTCCGAAGTTGTTCTGACACACTTTATTGCAACTAACTCAATTTTTATCTACTTTTTGTTCGCTTATTTCAGCTAATTCATTATTTCGATTGCGTGGTTTTGTTAACGAGACAAATTTAAAAAATTGTAAGTAAACCGCGTTTTGCATGTGCTTTACGTAAGCGACAGCATTTGTCCCCAAGACAACAACACTCACCTTCATCTTTTTCATTTTCCCACTAGATACTTATATGTGTGATAACGTTTATCGTAATGACAAGATTGTCCGGCGCTAGGCCTAGACCAAAGCTGCGAGGTAACCGTCAAGCATTGAGACGGTACAAAGTCATGACGCGAGGAAACTGCGATCACCATGCACCGCCAACTCACCGACGATTAGCGCTGCTGTGGAGTAAAATGAGGTTTCACCTGACGGTTCTGCCCAATGGTACGCTACACGGAGTGAGCAGCTATTATTGTCGGCAAACCCGAACATGTAAGTAATGGATCGATTTATATTTCAGCTGGAGAATGTCATACGAATGGCACCCGTTTAACTCTGGGTTCTCTACTTCGTATATATACACTAAGTATTTACTAATTGTGTGCCAGGCTTTAAATTTAAGACGGATTCCGCTCAAAGTTCGAGCAATAAGTGCAAAAATTATTTACCAAATATCTACTCACAACACGGTAACTTTTTTAATAGTATTTAAAACATCTCACTGTAATTCATTTCTCTAGGTGACCCCGCGATGAAATCCCCACGCATTCTCGAGAAATTTAATGTCAAACCTCATAAGAATGCTCAAAGCGTGTGTTGTTGTGTTTTCAACAAACGCGAAAGGTCCCTTTTAATTGAAGTATGGATAACTTCAAGTTCAATTTTCTCTCGCGGGGTCAGCTTGAGAGCTTAAGTCTTGATAAGATCTTCTTACCTTTAGTTAAAATATTAACATGCTATGAGATTTTTTTGATAACTTTATTTTTTGCCATTATTGCTCGAATGTTTTTTCGGAAATCATCTTAATTATTTCAGACTTCCCTAATAGGTAGGAGGCGGAGTGGCCTTATGGTTAGTGCGCTGGACTCCAGATCGGGCGGTCTGGGTTCGAGCCTCTAGCCGTTCTTAGGCAAGACACTTTACTCTTCACCCAGGTGTATAAATGGGTACCGGCGAATTTACTGCTGGGGGGTAACCCTGCGATGGACTAGCATCCCATCCAGGGGGGAGTAGAAATACTCTCTGTCGTTTCATGCTAAGGAAACCGGGATAAGCTTCGGCCTGATGGGCCACTAGGCTCGATGCAGACTTTGCCTTTGCTAATAGCGTAGTAATAGCATTTTCCTCCTCTTTTTCTTTCTTTTTGTGTGTATTTGTGCCATCTTGCTGACACGAACTTAGCGTACGGCATCCTCGGTTCCCTTCGGGCACAGTACAGCACTCGGTTGTCCTTTGAGACACGTCAGTACAATTGCTTCATTGTAAACAAGATTTAAGAATTGGTTCATGCCTTGCGTGCGTATATCGAGTTTAATGCACTTGGGAAGTTTGGAGAGCACGAAAGAAGCGTAAAGCCAGTGATATATGGTTGAACATTTGTTGAGCAACAAATGTTAAACAGTGTATCATGCGATGTTGAATGCTGAAATATGCCATTCAACATGTTGAACTTTGTTGAACGTTGTTGAACGAAAATAGAGCCCGGCTCTATTCCGTTCAACAAGTTGCCGTTTGTTGAACGACTTGGGAAAACGCAAAAACATGTCAACAAGTCGCAACGATGTTCAACATTTGTTGATCAACAAAAGATGAAAGATGTTTAACCGTGTATCATTGGCTTAAGAGTTGCTCGAGCCGATAGCTTCTTGAGTGCTCTCAGACTTCCCAAGTGCATCCATAACTCTATATACGCACAGCTAAAAGCATGAACAAATTCTTTTATAACATTGTTGATTCAGTGGTTTGAAAAAAATAAAAGCGAAAGGATTGAAAATAGTACAGACCACTGAAAAACCAGACCATTGAAAAAATTTTATCGGTCGCGATGAAAGCGTTGGTATTTACGCTCCGTTAAGAGTTTAATACGACTTTCATTGATGAGTTGACAATGAACGCGGTAAAAAAAAGCAATTTTACGAAGAACAAAAACGATCAACCGCGAGTTGAAAATTTTATTTTCATCGCCGGGATTGATTCATTTGATTTTGCGACAGCACTTTACAACTTTTCTACTTTAGTTCCAAACGGTTCAAAGGTTAGCTTTGAATTTGGTTGAATTGTTTCATTGATAGATCGACAATACGCGATGAAAACTGAACAAAATAGCGACGAAATCGGACGGCGATTTGAAATGATCGATGAAATCAAAACTAAAAAGCGAGTTCAGAGTTTTCATAGACTGTTTGATTTAATTTGTTCGAATGAAGGAAATGTTGATTAACAGCGACTGACCAACATACACCTGACCTCGAAACATCATTAGTAATCTGATTGGTTCTTAGCACGCCCTATTTTTAACCAAATTGTCCAATAACAAGGTGTGTAATAACAAGGTTTGCGTGCTGCGAATGTGCGCGCTCTTTCCTTGGTTGAAAATCCTTGTATTCCTAGAACTTTCATTTTTAAGCATCGCTTTTTTATCACAGCGGTGATAAATCGTCAACAAATTTTGCTTTGTGCGCGTTTTTCTAGAATTTATAGTTATGATTAATTGGTAACAGAACTTCGTGTCGTCCAATTCTGTCTGTAATCATACTCGTGATTAATCAAATCGGACTCCCGCTACGCGGTCGTCTAATTTTGTTAATCACTCGTATGATTACAGACCGAATTGGACTCCACTCAGTCCTATTACCATTACTAATTATATGACTGATTGTCATACAAAATCGGACGACCGCGTAGCGGGAGTATGTATAGCACTTTATACATATACAGTCAAATATCTCTTAACGGACACCTATTAGACGGACACTTGGTGTTGGCCCCGTCCGTTTCTCAGTCATTTTACTATAACCAAACTCTCTATAAGACGAAAAACGGACACTTTGAAATCGTCAGCGGACTCTTGTGAGGTGCTGAATGTGACCACAAATTACGATCTTGGGAAGAAAACTTCTTAAATTACTAAGTATGTGACTATTTTTAACACCAGACGTTCAATTGACAGCTCTTTTCTTGTCGGCGGAATACATACAGTACAAGTTAAAATTAAATCAGTCATTGTCCCATTCAAAAAATAACTTGGAGGTGACAACTGAATTGTATTGTAATCTAAAACAGTTATTTCTTGCTTTCTTAGCTGAAAATTCCTGGGGTCTTGTTACGTCGACTCTCTATAAGCCGGACACCTCTCTAAGACGGACAGCTGAGGCCGGTCCCGATGGTGTCCGTCTTAGAGAGAGTTGACTTTATAGCCCTTTCCCGGTTTATATAGCGCATTTGCGCCCAACTTTGAACTCAAGACAGTGGCTGTGTCAGCCGCTGTCTAACCTCACCCACCTCTCCCATTGAATAAAAAATAAAATGCGTACTAAGCGTGGTAACAGTCTTGGTTTTTTTTGTGCTCACATGGATTATGGCTTTATTTTTCCTAATTCCCGATTCCTTCTATGAGACTTGCGCGTAGGGAATTATCACGCGCACGACATCTTAGATAAATGAATATAACTACCATGATTCACTGCGCGAAAGATAGCGGCTGACCTCCATAACTACTGCTGCCCAGAAACACACGAGTTATAATTCTGGCTTTTTTTTATTGTGTTTTACGTTCTACCGCGAATCGCAGTCAAGTCCTTAACACGCATGCGCGACGCTACGTGCAAACGAGGGAACGAGCAAATTGGTTAATTAGCAATTAGATATTTTTTACAGGAGCCAACATTGAGATTGTGGTCTGTCCCCTTGAATTGCAATTAGCAATAATCATGGTCGCGACATGCCAGCAGGCGAAAGGGTTTCATTGTTAAAAAAACACTGGCATTCCAAATACCAACTTTTACAGTGTAAACTCCCGCATTCAGGTCACAACGACATGAAGAAAAAGTGTCTAATATATGCGTCTTGTTTCTATGCAGTCCGTAAAATCAATTTGCCTTTCGTTGTTGAAGTTAATATGTCCTGTATTAATTCTATTTCAGGTCTGTTTGAGCTTCAGGCGTGCAGCACGAGTGTCATCAAAATAAAACATGTTCAGTCTGGATTATATATTGCGATCAACAAAGATGGAAAAATCTATACTACCATGGTAAGAAGTGCTACAAGCGTGATAGGTCATGATCGCGACCTCGTTTCCCTTGTAATTTGGTAGGGGTGAACAAGCCCTGGGAACGAGGTTGTCATCATCAGTTTCTAGAGTGTTTTCACATGACGTCACGGCGGCCATATTGGTGTCCCAAAACAGTCCTCCGGGAATTGAACTCTACTGTTATGAAAAAATCATCTTTTGTTTCAGCAATCCAATATGGCCGCTTGTCACGTGTGTGAAAATACTATGTAGTGAGTAAGCATGAATTTTTTCCCGTTTGTTATAAATAGCAAATAATATAACCAACTACCGAAATGAGCTCATTTAAACTTCACACTCCTATTGCTCGGATTCCTCCCATTTGAGATAAATATTTCGGATCCTTTTACTATTTTTTTCTTTTCGTGTGCATTTTTCGCGACAACAGCCATCTACTGACAGTTACCAAGAAACCAAACCTTTAACAAACCGATCCGATATGGACGCATTTTAATTGGTTCCTACCTATGATCTATTAAAGGACTCACGCACTGATGACGTCAAGCTTATATTTTGTTTCTTTATTATATAAAACAGACAGATTCCATGTTGCCGTGCGTCTGTTCAGTAATAGATCACTGATGACGTCAAAATGTGGTAAGAACATCAGCGATACACTCGGCTATCGCCTCGTGTGTCACTATTTTTGTTCTTACCACATTTTGACGTCATCAGTGATCCAGACGCACGGTAACATGGAATCTATTTGTTAAATAGAGGGGGTAAATTTCTAAAGAAACTGTGGTGCTGCGTCGGTGGGAAGTATAACAATATAATTTGGTTTTATCAACTGGGTTGATAATGTGAATTGGCCACCGTACAGAGATTCTAGAGCTCACGTTTCGAGCGTTAGCCCTTCTTCGGAGCGAATCCAAATCCGATTCGCTCCGACGAAGGGCTTACGCTCGAAACATCAGCTCTCGAATCTCTTTATGGTGGCCAATTCGCATTATCAACCCAGTTGATAAAACCAAATTATATTTGTTAAATACCTCCTTAGTCATGAGCATTGACGTTTGTTCTTTTCAACAGAAGAGCCATAAACCGGATACAATGCTAGTCCAAGAACTTCTTTCAACTGGTTTTACGGTGTTTTGGTCCGAAAGAACTTACAGAAAGAAAAGAATCATGTTGTTTCTGGCAATGAGGAGAAACGGCGCAACAAAAAACGCGTCTAAGGCAATAATCAAACACAAGTCCGTACAGTTTATGGTTTTTTAGGTTGATTTTGCAAGAGGACGGGAACGTCAGTTGTGGAGGGGTGCGCGCACATAATAGTCTGGACACGACTCTGTTTCGACTTCTGATTGGCTGTTTGATGCGCGCGCGGTCCTCATCTGACGTTCCCATCCTGTTGCTAAATCCACCTAATGTTTTGTTCAAGAAAACGAACACGCGCTCCCTTTTCTGGGTCGAGAGCTTCGGACGGATGTTGAACTTAACGCTTGGAAGGCTGGATGAACTTATTACCAAAGCGAGGCTGTCAAATGCGGCGAACCTCACTTCCAAGCAAATACACCACGGTGACGTCATCTCTCCGCACCAACCAATCTCGTCACCAATCCCTTCAGTTGTGGATGAAAGAAGAGAGACATGGGGAAAAAGGTTATAGAAACTCAGCGGGGATTTTTATAAGCCTACAAACATTGTGTACAATATATTTATTGAATCATTCTTGGAGACTGTACAACTAAGAAAAATACTCCCAGCAGATATTCGAAAACGTCCCCTCAGAACAAGGTTATAAACGCTGGTCATATACTTACACTAAAACCAAGATCTATTTATTTTTTTAAGATTTTATAAATAATCTATTTTACTGTAGAATTTGTAATAGTTATCGACAAGAGAGAGAGGAAATCCTTGTTACCATGGGTACAGAATCCAGCTTGAGCTATTTTTAGATTCATGCGCGTGGTGAGGATTTCCCCTCGTGCGTTCATGCATTTCTCGAAGGACATCGAATACTTTTTTTCTTAGCTGCCAAGTACAATAGCCTTTCTTTTCATGATAACACTGACATTTTCTGGCCTAACGTTTGGCCGATTCCTCAGTTTTCGAGGGGGAAAACTATCCACGTGAACCACCTAAGAAAACTAATCTTTTACTATTAAATTGCAATAAATTTCAACTTTGTCAAAAAAGCTCTAACTGTATCCTCACTTGAATAGGGCGATTTGTAGGACACACCCTTTTCTTTAATCATCTATCGTTACAAAATAATTCAGCCACACAGTTTTACGGTTTTGCGCATGTGCAAGCTTCAGCTTTAGCCCATGCATTAGATTCCATAATCGCAAGCGTGAAATTGACTTTTACGGTAATGTTGCCTTTGAAAATTTCGCAGCTATTTGCGAAAACGTTGCAATAGATGTGCTATTTCATATTTCAATTTTCTCTTCCGATCCCGACGCTTTAAAAGTATCTTGCTCACTAAATCAGAACTGCAAAAATCCCGGAAAACTCAAGTTCAAAAAATTTATGCACTTATCCATGTTTGTACAGGCTATCACGAGTAATAACGATGCAAACACTACTTGGAAATGTAAACGGATTTTCAACGTAGTGTTGAAAAGGACGAGCTCAAAACTGAAGTCCGATTGGTTCACGGACAATAGAGTTGAGTGCGCTTGCACATGCGCCGAACTGTGAAACTGTCCCTTAATAAAAATGATGTCAACCAGGGATATATTTCTAATCACCATCTCATCTGTAGTCAATCGATTAATCTTCACAATAAATTAAACGGCTTTGAACAATTACATATCAAACGCAGTTTCTTTCTTAAAATTGATTTTTAAATTGATTAACCCCGAACAAACTAGTCTTCCATGGTCAAATTTTTCAGTGTTTAAATAAAATTGAACTAATTCACGATTTGTTTCCCAAAAACATTCACTGATAATTTATTCTCGGCCCTGTAAGGTTTCATTGTCAGCGAAGCAACGCGGTCTTCTTCGGAACGTTTTTCGTGACGATCGAACGCGACGGAGATTGAACAACGCAAATCCCTTTCGAATAAAGAACTAGATAAAAACTTACTGAAGGACGAACCCGCTAGCTTCAACTCGGAATCCTGCCTTACTGAAATTTATACATTCTTAATCTAAATAACGCAGACCACTGCCTTTCGCAAGGTTTCAAGACTGTTCTATATTTTGCGCTCAGTCTAGGCAGTTTTCGAGGATAAACCGTGCCACATCACATGACGCCCAGTATGACACGTGGGAGGTGACCGCAGACCAGTAGTTACTTTCCATATATCCTTCTCGTAACGTAAAGTCGAGTCTCTCTTTCAAAACTAAAAGGAAAGAAAAAGCAAAAAAGCTCTGTATTAAAGGGGCATTGTCACGCCATTTTAGCAACATTTTAAAAAACGTAAGCTTGCCTTCGTTCAAAGGAAAACGAAAAATGATGGTTTAATTTTGTTACCTAAGACTATATTTCTGCATTGAAACCGTTTACTGAGGTCTGTTGTTACGGATGGCGAGGATGGAAGTGGAGTGAAATTTTTTTCAAATTCTCAAGCCATCTCCTGACAAAATAAGGAAGGAAACGTGCGGGCTCGAACCCGGATCGATGATAGGAACGGAGTACCGCACGATGGCCATTAGGCTACTTCGGCCGCACTTCCCATTCATAGTATTTACTTACCTTTAGCTGGTACTGTAATGTGTTCCTCCTTCTTTGCCTTCTCGCCTTTCTTGGTGCCACCATCTGTCTCTGATGCTTCTTCTGACTCCTGACTCGAATTACTTGATGTGGAAGGCTTGGAGGAACCGAACAGGCTGGCTATCCACCCTGATCTCTTGGAAGAAGCTGATGAGCTCCCATCTGTTACAGCCTGCCCCTCATCTTGTGCGCCATTAACTATCAACAATTAAAAATCGACTTGCAGTTTAAACATACTTGCCATCGTTAAGTTTGAAACCTCGAAATCAAAGAACTCTGCATAGATATCCAACGCGGGTCCCCCGCCCGTAATTTTGTTCGGTTGCCCAAATACCCCAACGGTACCAAACTCAGTGCTGTGACAGTGAAGTGTCTTGATCAATAAAACAATGACCAACCCGGGCTCGAACTTGGACCCCTCTATTCGGAATACAGCGCACCAAACATTTAGAATTTCTTTCGCAACGAAATAACCATCATACAAAAACTAAGTTAGCGAAAAGTAACGGTTCTGGCAAATCCACATCAAAGAATCTGAAGATTAAGGTCTTTTTTATTCTCAGAAATAGTGCGAACACTGACGCCATGGCAACACCCGCAAAACCCGCGACAATTTCGTAGTCTCAGACGCATTTCGGAAACATTTTGCTCAAGAAGCGTTTTGATTCTTGTAAAATTGGGCCGCTCCTGGGGATGTTCTTATTTTAGTCCAAAATCTCAGCTTCAGCGTTCTTTCAAAACAGGCTAGTACAAAAGAAGAAGAAAACGAGTGTTTAGGAATCTTTCCCCGACAGCCAAAGCCCATTACCTGCTCTGCTTTCCGTGGAGGCAGCGTTGTGTACAACCACGACCTCGTCTTCCTCCATGTTGTCTTCGCCGTTTGGGCTGGCGGATCTGTCGCTGGCTTCTTCGTCCGTTTTATGCTTGGAGAAGCCGACTCGATATGACGCTGATGAGAAGAGCCCTCCCAACTTACTAGCCGGGCCAGTCTTAATGGGCTTAACCTCAGAGTAGCCTGACTGTTTGCTGTCGAAGCGATGCAGCTGCACTGGAGGAATATTGGTGTATTCTCCACTGATAAGCGGCTCTAAGCGGTAAGCCTAAACAAGAGAAGTAGTGAAATAGGTCACAAAAAAGGAAAGTTAGAATTACCGTGTAGGGTACTATAAACAGTACAACATGAAAATACTGCTCAGTAACTTTCATTTGATTGGTCACACACTAGGGTTTCATCTAGAGAATTAAAAGTTAGAGCCACCTTGTCACAGCACAATAAACAGTACCACATGAAAGTACTACACAATGGCTTTCATTTGAATGATCATACTAGGGTTCCATCTTGAATGCCAGTCTTACCACAGGATCTGCTGGATGATAGATATTCACCAGACGCTTACAAACAGACTTTGGTAACACGTGATCCTCAACATCATCCTGCGGTCTGAGCCCTCGCAATGCCAGGAAAACCGCCAGCGGTGATCCCACACAGAATAACGTTTCCACCTAAAAGTTAGGCAACTTATTTTACTAAACGAATAATTCACTGTAGCAGAAGCATCTGACTATGCTATAATGTAGTTAAGACACTTTTAAAATGACAATTATAATGGTCGTTTCATGGCCAATGGTTCATGATAGATTCATAACAAATGGCTTTTTGTCTGTTCAGTTCGACTTCAGCTCAGTCAGAAAAGTCTAAAAGCATACGGGGCTTAAGCATGAACAAGGCAAAATGTATTTTACAAAACAGCAAGACCACCTCTTACCTTAAATGGCAGTGCAAATGGACACTCGCTCGAACTTTTGTCAGCTGCAAGTGTCCCATGTTCCACCTCATTCACAACCATAGCCTCAAGTCGCATGACCTCACTCCGAGCCTCGGCCAGTTTTACTCTCAAATTCTCTTTCTGACTACTCTCCAACCCAGCCTCTGTTTGCTCATGACTAGTCCTGCTAGTGACTGACCGCAGGTACTGCAGACTCTCTGTCAGAAAGCCTGTGCTACCCGTTGCATCTTGGGACAGGTGTCTTAATTCAATGTCCCAGAGTGTCAAAATGTCGTACGCAATCACGCTTCCAAGGGAGTGGGCAACGATTGAAACTTTGCCATTTCGTTTTTGAAAGGAGGGATTTCTGGTGCAGAATTTGTTGTACAAATGAGTCATTTCATCTCTGACACCATCAATGATCTGCAACACAAAATATAACATTTGAGGGTAAAAAAAGTTAAACAATGTTACGGAATGAGGCACAGTGGTGTAATGGGTAGTGCACTGGACTCCAGTTCGAGCAATCTGACTTCCTCTCTGTCATTTTGAAGCTCTATGGCAAGGAATACAGTAGCCTGCGGACAGGCATCCTGAACACTAGGGAGGTGGGGTCACGTGGAGGGGCTTCGTGCCGGAAAATAGCACCCCGCTGAGGCAGGAGCCTTTTCGCAGGCTAGGAATACAGTACGTACCTCGTATCGGTAAAATGGACTTGTGTAATACATGATATCCATCATACTTGTGTTAAGGACTTTCCTGAGTCCAGAGACTGAAGTTGGTGTGATGCACTCAATGGTACCTTGAATCAAGAAAACACTCCAGTTATTTATCACTCAGTGAACTGCAAACAAGTCATGTACAGTACAACTGCAATATAGCAAGTGCCTTTGCATTGGAGCTCCACTATAATGAACAATGTTCTTCAGCCGAGCCAAATAAACTTACAGTGAAATGTATTGATGGGCAGGCCTTTAGCCAGATGGGTATCCAGGCGTCCTGTGGACAGCCACTTTTTAAAGAAAATTGTTTTATTTTTCCATATGTTGCTTTATAAATTGTTCATTTTAGCAGGCCCCACAGAGCATCTTGGACAGCCACTTTTCGAATATTGACTAAAAGCCTCTTGATGGGGCCTTCATGTTTTAGTTTACAGACGCAAATAATAAGTGCTCTGACGAAGGGCTAACGCTCAAAACGTCAGCTCTTGAATCTCTTTCCAAACTATATTGTTATACTTCCCACCGACGCAGCACCACAGTTTCTTTCCAAATAATAAGACCTGTATATCAGACAAGAAAAATTAATTTGCAGTTTTTTGTTTGAAATGTCTGCCTTCAGCCCCAAAGCAGTGCACATGTCAGATATTTTTCTTTCTGCATTAGTGTGCGCAAATGAAGCCATTTGCTGACTAGGTTCGCTCGATAACTACTGGCAACCATTCAAGTTAGTAAGAAGTCATGAAGTGGTATCCACAGACATATTGAATTGAAAAAAAAGAAGCATATATTCATTATCTGACATAATTTGCAATTTCATCATTACCTTCATCCAGTTTTAGTGATGATCGCCATTCCACAGGAATGAACTCCACCCGCTGATCACGTGGACCATCAGGAAACTGTTTGTCTAACACTGTAGCTACCCCCTGGCGAATGCTAAAAATAATATTAAAGGGCCCAAGTCAGCCTCTGTGATCTTTGATGCCATCACAATCATGGAAATTGTATGATGAACATTCTCATCCCCAAAGCCCACGATCCTTCTGGTCTGTGCCAGGGATCGAGACCTCTGGCCGCCCCCAAATTGTGAACATGTGCAGAGTATTTGTTCTGTAATTTTTAGCCAATCAGATTGGTCAGATTTCATTTGAGTCTGTGAATTGCGGACTTTCGGTGTTGGAAGCGGCCAGAGGTCTCGATCCCTGTTGCAGATCAGAAAGATTGTGGGCTCTGGGGACGAGAATGTATGGTGAAGCGAAATCTTATTGCATTGCTGTAAGTTATGTTAGTCTAGAAGTGTGTGTAAGAACCTTTAGCATGTTTCTCAGTCATCTCTTTCACTTTGACACATTCCGTGTAAGATATGATACTAAAACTCTTGCATGTAAACAAAAACGAAGGCGTGGCTGACTAGGGAAATCAATTAAATATGACAGAAATTAAAGTTAGCTCTAGGAAAACTTACTCCGAAGAACTCTTCACAATATTGCTCATGTGTAGAAGCTGTCCAATTCCATGTACGACAAACACCAAGTGCGAGATATCTGGAGGTCTGTCGTCAGGGCTGGCTAACGTGTGATAACCACGGTGAAGCTGGGTAGCTGGTCCTGAAATAAGTGAGGTAGTAAACGAGTAGCCTGAAAAATATCTGACCAGTGGATTCAGCCCATAAAGAAACCTGGAGCCACAAGGAGTATTCCTTCCTCAACTGTACAGTGCATTAAGTTTGCAGGTTAACATTTCAGTCAGGTTGAAAATCTCTAGAAATGAAATCAGTGGTTTTATAAACCCTATAATGCAAATTACATGTTCATGTAGAATGTTGTACAATCTTATAATACATTGAATAGGCTATTGTTAGATCTTAATGATCTTACCAGGATCCTAAGGAATCATACAGTGCAATGATCAACCAGGCTATCATCTAAAAAAAACATTAGGATTTTGTCAGATCCATACCTGAAGAAAATCCAATCTTTTCACCTACATTCCTAATGATTCTCGACTTAACGTCATCCCAGTACAACCATACATCTGTCATGTCATTCCATTCCACATAAAAACCTTTTAATTTGAGTCGGCCTAGTCCTGCAAGAAAACAAGAAAAAAAGTTCAGTTAGTCAGTCAATCAGTCAGCCAGTCAGTCAGCCAGTCAGCCAGTCAGCCAGTCAGTCAGTCAGTCAGCCAGCCAGTCAGTCAGTCAGTCAGTCAGCCAGTCAGCCAGTCACTAGATCAGTTAGCCAGTCAGTTAGTCAGCCAGCTAGTTAGTCCGTCAGTCAATCAATCAGTCAGTCAGACAGTCGAACAATCTGTCAGTCAGCCAGATAGTGAATCAATCAGTCAGTCAGTCAAACAGTCAGCCAACCAGCTAGTCAGTCAGTCAGTCAGTCAGTCAGTCAGTCAATCAATGGGAATCCATTTACAAGGCCAAAGCATTTAACAATTATTTCTCTGATCAGTAACACTTATGTTACCTTGTTGCTGTGAAGGTGCTTTGTCATTTTCAAATGGTCCTACTGGTAAACCCTTGAAAAACAAAATTGGTTAAAGGCTAATTTGGTAATGGGCTAATATTGACCAGCACCTGTTTTTTCATTTGCTTTCTGTTTTGAAATAACTAGAAGGACTGCTAGGAGTGTTGCTACTGCCTCAAGATGGAAAGCTACATTGTATTCCTTTGTAAATTTGCTCTCCAAGAACTTTATAGTACATTATTTTTTCATGAATAGTTTTTCAAAGCGTATCACAACTTACTAATTGTGAAGTTTATTTTTCTAATTGGCAGCTAGAACATGTGCACTAGGGTGGTGCGAGAGAGGCACTGTCTTGCACAAGCACAACCTGGAATCCTCGATACAGAATCCAAAGTACTCTGTTTCCCGTAGCCACCCTATCCCTCCCCCCTGCCCCTAAAACAGCAACAGCAGCAGCAACAACTGACTGACTAACCATAGACCTCCAAATGGCCTGGTGCGACAACTCGATCTGCTCACAATCGTCCTCACTAAGAGGCTGCCACATATCCAGGGAAGTTGATCCAGTGAACCATGTTCCTCTACAAACTGGCAGGCTTTTATCTAAAATGACAACAAAGTTATCAGATTAATAGAAAGGTAAAGCTTACATTTATCAAAACTAAGAGGTAGTAGGGGACAGGGGGGAGAAGGAAGGTTGAGTAGGGGGGAGAGAGATGAGAGGTAGCAGAGGAGGGATGGATGACATTTTCATAGACAAAAATGAAATATAACCTAGTTTAAAAACTGAAGTACCTAGTTAAAAATAAAATTAACTGAAACAAAAAATTACCTGCAACATATCCACTGGATTTTGCCAACACTTTTTGTTTAAAGGGTGAATAATGATATCTACCAGATAAACTATGCATTGAATAGTGCAGTTTGTTCAGTTGCTCAAAATGTTAGTGAGAGTTGATTGCACTCTATTACCGAACCCAAGGGCCATTCCATTTTTTATTGACACCGGTCCTCCCCCCCCCACCCCCCATTGAATAGATTTTCTCAAGGGGCTTTAAAAAGTCGCCTCTGAGGGGCAGCTCTGTTGGCATTCTGAGGGGGTAGGAGAAAAGAGGGCTTTTTTTAAGGAGTTAAGAAAAATCTGGTTTTCCTTAGGGGACGATCTTGTCGGCACTTTGATCTTGTTCTCGTAGGTGGAAGTCAGATGACCTTGTCAACACTGAGTGAGGGGGTGTGGATAAAAAATGGAATAGCCCCAATTGCATGATATTAATTGAACGTTCAATTTAGTTCAATGCGTGACATCAGGTATCAGCCCCCAAAAAACTCTATCAAGTGAATAAGCATTGTCAAAACAAATTTTGTGATCTACTGGGTAGCGATTTGTCAAGTGAAAAACAACTGGGGCTTGATGTTACTTCCGGCTTGCTACTAAACCTTTACTTGAGCACCAACCTTTCCAGTATATTGGTGTGCATTGCCTACCAACAACATCCACCTCGTATAAGCCTCCTTTAACAGTCGGCATTTCATAAATCAAGGACGTGTTCAGGGGCTTTCTCGTGTCTTCAATCCGGTTTTCAAGCGCCAATATTTGTTGATAACAATGCTCAATAGCCAATGAGTCGCTTCCATTAAAAGGCGTCCACTTTTTGTCTTCTTTCACAAACCAGCGAACTCGATCGGGTTTCAGTGCTTGTAGTTGATCTAGATGGTGTTGAATGCTCGAGGGACGTGGCATTTTTGAGCAGTTCGATGGAGGAGGCGGTCGTGGAGGTTTACTAGGCATTTCCGTTTTCTTGAAGGAGGAAGATTCGCCGTCGCCATTTTCACTCATAATTACCTTCAGCAGATAACAACTTTCCCAATAAATTATACGTAAACGTCGTGATATCCCTGAGTCCCTGATCTACAGCTACGGTTAATTGTGTGATAAGTTCCTCATTCTAAAATTTATAAAATACGAAATTCAGCAGGAAAAGTCATCGTCATACGCCATTTTAACTGCACTCATGCCCAGTCTCTCCGCGATACTCGAGGTGCAAGCTTAGCATCCACGCCGTCGTCCAGGCCAACTTTCGCCAACTGAGAAAATGGGAAGATTGAAAGGTTTCATTTCTCTTTTATATATACTTTTAAACATGAATCACTGTAATTTCCTTGATTTTTTATTCTTGGCTTTATTTTCCTCTTTTCTACAGTGCTCCATGCATGAAACATGACTAAAAATGACAAGTTTGTAGCTGAATCATGGTTTTGTCACGCATGGCACTCTTGCGGTTTTATCAGCACAACGCCGGCCGCCTAAATCCGGCACTGATTTTTCTGCTGGTTTCTTCAGTAAGCAAGGAATTGGAAAGATTTGCGATGGACCAGACTGCACGTTTAAAAGACCCAGGAGCCTACACTGTTGGATCTGTGGTGAAAGGGGAACTTTCGTTTGGGAGTTCTCGAGCTGAAACGTCGATTTGGAATATCGTCGAGGTTCGTCTACTCTTTATTATTGTTAGGCAAGGATATCGGATGTTAATAATCAAGGTAAAGGTAAGTTTTTACCCGTAATTTTCATTTTGGCTTGTTGACATTCCATCCTGTGAGACTTGACAAACACTGCAGGCGGAGATTGCGCAGTACGGACTGCAAATGGCCTTTTTAAAGTCCTAGTTCCCAGCTTAACTTTGGTCTAAATCCCAGTTATACTTTGATGGTTGAATACTGCCACTCTTTATCAGTTTATGTTACATCAATGGTATCAAACAGATGCCCCATCATTGGTGAACGAGTTGTGATTATTTTCTTGACATTCCTGGTTACCATAGCAACAGTATAACCTGTTAAAACGCCCTTTAGTTTAGCTTTAAGTGCTTATAACTCAAAAACAAACTTCAGAAGTATTTTAGCTAGCCGCAGATCACTCGCTCGGTCGTTAATTCCTTCGGTCGGTTGTCCGTTCGGTGAACAGTCGTAAACCATTGAATCCCACTGGGTGTCTGTATACGGCTGTCAAGTCGGACTGACAATAATGTACTCAAGTTGTACTCGAGAGGGCTTCGAGAATCTCAAAAGGGACGAAGTTATATTTTTGTTCCGGGTTTAGCGTAAGTGCCTTACAAACTCTCGACAATCAAATCCATTTTGACATATAAAGCTGTAGATGCGTGGGCAATCGATCGATCTTATTATAGTAAACCGGGAGTGAAGAATCCAAAGTATTGCTAGTTTTAATGTTGCCGTGGTTCCATGCTAACAAGAAAATTAAAAGCTTTTTCCATACACAAATTATTTCAGATTTCTCAGATTTGTACCATTGACATACAATTCAGCTGAATTTTTTTCATATTATACATAGCTTTATAATTATTTAAAAAAATCCATTACTTTCACTCCTCAATTCTTCTACTTTCCATTGCATATATGACAAACGCAAAGCATTTGTTAGCACCCCAGAAAGAAAAAAAGGAAACAAGAAGAGAAAAGAAAAGAAAAAAGGAACAAAAATATTAGCATCTCACCGAGCATCGAACCTTCCACCTTCCGATCTCAATTTATAGGCTGGTAAATAATCTACATAAAGTTATGACAGATACAAAACAATGAACCGCTGATTGACTGCAGGCTCACATAAGTTCCCAGTGAGGCTCGATCAGACGGAATCAGAAGTTTGTTGATCTGGAAGTGGCGTGGCTTGATTTTCTAACCAAACGATTTGTTTTTCCGGTTATATAGACCCTTTTCATAAATGGCTGCCAATTATAAATTCTTTTGTAAATATTAAAATTAGCCTGACTAACCTCGTTTTTGAGTTGATAATTCAAAAGAATTTTTACTCCCAAACGAGTTTAGTGAGGCTAATTTGAATGCATACAAAAGAATTTTAAATTGGCAGCCATTTATGAAAAGGGTCTATGTCTGTATGCCGAGAAATCGAAGGCAAAATTTTGCTTCAAACAATTCATCCGTGGCCCACAGAGCTCTTTGATTATTGAATTTTGATCAGCATTCTAAGATGCTACATTTTTCAAAGTTAAAAAAATATACAAGTGGTGGTTTTATAGTCGTGTTGCTCTAATTAAAATAAAAATAATTTGTTTCTATACTTTTAGCGAAATATCGACGAAATTTGCTACCAGTGAAGGGAAAGACCTGCATGCTTCATGCAAGTAAGCTCTCAGATATTTTAGTATACGCCAAATCTGATTAATTGCTTCAGTTTATCCTCTCCAACAGCTGAGTGAGATTATAACGTAAAAGCCGAATATGTGTCTGGGTCACCCTATTTTAAGCGATTCTACATAAAATTAAATGCCAGTAGGTTAACACATGACAGATGTACAACATTTTACGTAGGAAAGTTCTGAAAGTTGTACTGTTTGGGGGTTGGAAATTCTTAGTTTCTACCACTAACCGGGCCCCCAGTTGTGGTTAAATCTAAAATCTATATGACCAGCACTAATAAGCGTTATTGGGTAGTTAAGAGTATTTAGCGGGAGAATCAAATACGTCAGGAACTACATATATTCATGTACTTGTTAAGGTATAACTCATTTGAAACGATCGAAACAATTCGTACGTGTCTATCATTTTAAACTAATTGTAAAAACACAAGGTAAGTGTTTAGTTTTTTGTTTCTTTACGCGGGAGGTGAAAATAAAATCAATGGCATACTGTACTTCGAGGTCTGGACTGGACTAGTAAAAACATTTCAAGATAATTCAACGATTGATTTATAATGGGCTTCACCCTTGCCCCGTTAATCTGGTCTTCAGACGTCAGTTCCGCTTCTGTTCCATAGTTTGTTGCTAATAGCGATGTAAATAAACGAAAGTGTAGCACTACTAAAACACGAGGCATATACATGTAATAAAATATCAACAGGGTTTTATTGAATTTTATTTTTATTGATCCCGCGACATCCGTCCCGTAAGCGGATACTCGTGGAGGAATAAAGTGCGGGTTTGTATATCCATGCCTAGAGACCGTGGCGACGGGTATCACAGTAATGCCCAAGGGATTATTCCGGTTTTCGTTCCTGAATTTCACCTTGAACATATTATTGGAGCCGGTATTGGAGCCGGAGCAGGAGCAAAATTGTTTTAGGAAAGAGAACCTTAAAAGTTCACCAAGGATTTAATAAAAGATATATTTATTTCCTTCAACTGAATACGCCAGATGAACGGAAGTCTCAGACTAACAAATATCGTTAGAGACATAATGCACCGGTTATTGGTCGAGATGAATTCGTAAGTTAAGACGAATAAGACACATACAGGCTTTTAGCAGGGGCGATGTTACCATTGAATTGTAAGGTCAATTTTTTGTAACGTATAAAATTGCCTTCAAACCGCAGGAAACCTCAAAATTAAAAGACGTATTAGCGGCCAAACGGAAACAAGAGTTTGATAATGATCCGGCTATGGCGCGAAATACGTGTGAATTAATTCTTATACTGTGATTTCTTTATCGTTTTTTGCTTAGAACTCTGCAGTTAATGTGCGTGGTTTGTTGTTGTTGTTGTTTGATTTTCATGATGTAACACAGCCGAGTTTCCTTCTCAGATTCAAAATCATTTATGTGCCCTGCGGATTATGTTTGAGATTTAATTATCTAGATACCAATCCACATGAATCCATAAGGAATGGTTCATTGACAGGCTAAACTTGTAACACTGTGTATTTTAGCATCCTGGCTGGGCTAGTTTACCACTCACTCCATATTAAGTTCGCTTTTTTTAAATAAAAAACCTTTTCCAGGTGCTTACTCCATAAACAATGTGGACAATGTGAAAAATCTGTGGCAGCGATTAAATTGATCAAAACTCAGCTATGAGAACTGATAGCCACGCGCGTTGAGAACAATGATAATTGATTTCGCCCTGGTACGAGTTTTAAAATGTACTCGTTTAGCTGCAAGGAGCTAAAAGCTATACTTAGACAAAGAATTTGAATAGTCGTAGATGGACAATGCAAACATTGAAGTCAAAAGGAGTTCGAGCGGAACGCATTAGATGATGATTGTGTATGAATATATACATGACCAGTTTACACTGTGCCTTGTAGCTCAAAGGCACCGCACTTCCTTAATTTAGGAAATTATGTAAAATCGACAGATTATAATGGATCCTGTTGGCGAATCACAAACTATATTGCAAACAAAATAATAGTGTTGCAACGCCAGGTGCTAGAATTAAAATTAATTTACACTTCGTATTCAGTTCTGCTTTCCGTAGCTGACTAAGATTAGGATAGGAGAAGCTGGGTTGTGTAGACTTAAGATTTGCCATTTGAAGCCATTTCTTGGTGGCGGAGAGAGAGACGACAATTCTGCATTCAGGTGAGATTATTCTACGTGTTTTATTTATCAGTTTTCGTTTCATTCGACACATCAAAGTAATTTTTGCAGCACGTTTAAGAAAGAGATATAATTTTTTTAGCTGTACGTTCGATAAAAACTGTGTTACATTCTATATCGCACAGTTACGACGAAGTTAAAGATTTTTTCTAAAGAAAGAAAAAAAGCTTGTTGATCTTTATGTCGTGGATTTGCTTGAAGCTACATGTATTTGTATCTAGAATATGGTGTAGTTCTTAATCTTTGAGTTCAAAATATAAAGAAATTTCCGTCTCCCGTAGTGTTCTGATTTGCTTTCGAGGCAACAACTTACAACGCGCAATCATGTATGCAAACCCCTAGTGTCAAAAATAAAAACATCTTTCCTGTTCGTAAACAAATACAATCATTTTATTTTTTATTAGGATGTATATAATTTTTTGCTACTCTAGTTAATATATTCGTGTAAATTGAAATTTGGGCCTCCTGATGTACTTATTGTGTCAAAATCTACTTCGAATTGAGGGCTAAAAATGGGAAATTGTAGCTGATTTTCAAGTGTTGAAGTCTGGTATTATAACATTATTGCATTCTCGAGTAGATATAGGAATAAGACCGGAAGTGTTGAAAAGAGGACGTAAAATTGATTTGTACATGTATATAAAAAAGCTCAATGATATGATACATGACTCGTGTTGTTAACGAGGTTTACAATTTATTTCTGACAATGGGTTTTAAGGTGGCAAGTGAACAATGTGAAGCATTATCACTCACATCTTGTTAGTGAGGTTGAGCTTGGAGCCGTAATAGAATTGATGTTTTATTTTCATTAAAAGAAACCCCACACCAGTTTGTAAAACCCCATCGGTCGGGACCGCATTTGTTACTTGTGAAAACAAAGTTTACTGGCTAAATTTGGGTCACAGAAACTGTTTGGTTGTAAGATCAATTATTGTTTATACGTCTTTGGATACAGTGTAGAAAACGTCTCTTGTATACCCGCCGCAGGCTAACGCCCGCCCTAAACTTCGCTTAAGAAATCTTGAGCTGTCGGACAAGTTGATCTGAGGGTGGGATAGTGTGGGTGCGAAGGACATCATGTAGTAAAGAAAGTGAATAATTATTACGTTCTCGCAGGTTTGCTTTTCTAATTTGGAAACAAAAAATAACACAAAGATGTAACTCAAAGTTGGGAGAACTCTCGCTAAAACGATATCAGTTTTTCTAGTTTCCTTGAGAGTAATTAAAACTCCTTGTTCAAACACCATAAACTTTTAATTAGATTGTTGCTTTAATTTTCAGTCGGATGCTAACTCCTCTTGAATAACCATGAACGATAAATTGGTTTCCGCCTCTTTAATACAAGACGATATGTTCTTGCAATTAACCCCAGAGCTTAAGTTGCACGCATTTAAGTGGAACATAATCGCTATCTTTGATTATATCTGACATTTACACTAAAAATTCATAGTCCGCAATATTCATAAGCTTAACCATTAGATTGTTTTCGTCGCTCGTGGGATTCCACTTCTGTAATTGCTCCATTCCTTGGCAATACCACTTTCAAAAGACTAAAAATAAAAATACGTATCATTTATATAGCCACACGGGCCCGTATATTTTTAATTTAAATTAAAGGGTCGTCCCACCGCTTGCCATATATAGCCGTTAGTTCAGGGTATCCGCTCAAATAATTCTTGGTGGATATAATTCACCTCTCGAATATTTTTATAAAAGCGATACAGACTTTGCTGGAAATGCAACAACATTTAAGAAAAAAAAAGGATTGCCTATTTCGCTTCCAGCTCTCTCGATCTTAAATTTCTGTAGAGAAACAAGATTTAGAGAGAGAAACAAGATTAATTTCTGGAGAGAAACAAGATTTATAAAATGATAATGAGTTGTTAAAATGGGCCGTATGCGTGATGCCCTCGCTCGCCTCTTCGTCAACCTCCGATCGACTATTCGAGAGCCTGGAACAGGCTAGGGTGGGCGTAGTCTAATTATGAACATGTTTTAGTTGGGAGTGTTTTTAGTATGTTTGCTTTCTGGTCTGTGGTAGAGGCAAAAATCACGAAAATCACAAATAGCCTGTGTACTGCCGTCTCGCTGGCCGTCTGCTATTTCCTAAAGCGGAAAACCAGGCTACAAAAGAAAGCCTCAAAAATTTTCCTTACCCATGGTGAGTGAAACACAATACAGACAGGTCAACAGGAGCGGCTTGTCAAATGAGCAATTGGTATAAACACGAGGCGATGTCTCGTACGTTGTCTTCTTTAAAGGATTGAGCAAGTGTAGTTGCGACATACCAGACCTTTCTTCGTGTGGTAAGGCAGCAAGTTTTTTTTCATTAGTATTGTTTAACGGAGTTTCGCATGCAGCAAGGCATTTGTTTCAATTTGAGTTAACAATCCAAAATTGGATATCCATTGATACCTCGTTTTGCGTCAATTCATCAAATCTAAATTGGTTCATTCTTTACGAGGAAGGAGTTCGCGTTCATCTATGTGGTCGGTTTTGGTTCACGACTGACTTGTCCCTAACTTAACCGTTAATAATATTAATAACTGGCAGCCACGGAACATGATTTGAAAAATGTCGTTTATCGGTTCATCGATCATCAATTGTTCGGCAAAATATTGTGATCGTAGCTAGCAGACATCAACGGGGTATTTAAGGCGTTGATCTTGAATTACACAAGCGATTGCTTGCTCAATCGATAAAAGTGTTACCTCATAATATTCTAGAGTGAAATGAGTAATAAACTTAATCAGTTTGAAATGTTAGGAACGTGATAAAAAACTCAGAAAAAGCGGCAAGTGTAAGAAGATTATGTTCCTGTATTTTGCTTTTGTCTCCTGTTCTGTTTTCAATGTTTTGCGATGTTTTCGCTGCTCGTGGTGTCACATCTACCTTTTTGCAAAACATTATATCCGCCGATAAAGATTGATTAGAATACTGCCAGATTTTATCTGCTCAGTTTTATGCTTTCACTTGATAAGTGTTAATTACGGCCATTTGTTCCTCAGTTTCTGTTAGCTTCGATGTTAGCTGTCGGGTTACTGAGCTGGTTTGTTTGGCCGATCCTCAGCCATGCCTGCGTGCTGTATACACGTATGCATAAAGTTTGAATTGTGGAATACAATTTTACAAGAATGTTTTCATGGTTTGATTGGCAAATGATTCATTTGGACTTTCATCACATATTTTTGCACCATCATACTTTATTACTGCTATCTACAATTACCTGCAAATACAAGATTTCCGCCGTCAGTGCATTGGGTATTTTACAAATGCCATATATTGTGTTTTCATGTTTTATGAAACGCAAATTGCGCAACTATGGCCGAATAAATGTCCAACTCTCTTGCTGCTTGCATTTCGTTTTGTAGAGTAGTAATTTGACTGATTGTCATGTTTTGACGTAAGATATTCAAAGGAAATCAAAAGAGAACACATTCAGGCAGAAGGAATTTCTGACAAAATTTACGACTCTCATACTAGTAGTGCGAATCATACTCTGCCAGCAGAAGGCCCTTCGATCTTCCTAAACAAATCCCGATTTATCTAGAAAGATCGAAGAGGCCTTTCTTGCGTCTGCTCGCAGAACCAGTCGGAAAGCATCCGAAACGAAAGGAATAAAACATTTCGTGAAACAAAGCAATTTCATTATATTCCCCTACACTGTGGATAGCATTCCATCTTTGAGGTATCTATCAACATACAGGTTTTCTAAGCCCATTTTATAATTCTGTTTGTCTTCCAATATTGCAATAACATTATGTTTCTTGGTTTTAAGGTGTAAATAATATGACAGGTCCGGTTGCATTCAACGAGTATAATTTTTTAAACCAATGTGAAGGTTTGTTCTGTAAAACAAAATGACAAGCAAATTCAGTGTGAAACCGATTTTCTACTTTTTGTTTCTTGTTTCTTTTTTGTTTCTTGCCGCAAGAATAATTTGCAATTTATCTTTTATGATCTCAAATAATTTGGTGATACGGGTATGTTTTCATCGTTTTAATTTGTCGCTGTGGTGTTAGCGTATGGCTGATGATTTCATATCTCGAATATCCTATGGTAAGAAGAAATGTTTCAATTTTGTCGGATGTAAGAGCCCATGCGATACGAATGTTTACATTAAAGTTAGTGAAAAACACTTTGAAAAAGATAAATAGATTGAGAGTATGGAAAACTAATTTCCCAAATTCAAAGGTAAAAAACACCGACGACGTAGCAAAAAACGGAAAATAAACAAAAATGGCCAAGGTTACGTTAAAGTGATACCACGATGAAAAAATGTTGTTCTTGTTCTCTTTCGATTACGATTTTATGTTTGGCAAGAATTCTCCATGCCAATTATTGCGCCTCAATTTTCGAAATAAGTCCGGTTTTTTTGAGCGACGAATTCTTGTTTTTAACTGTCCGCCATTACCAGATTCGACTTCAGAGCTGTATCAAGAGAGGAAATGACGTCATATACTCACTAGTTTATTTTTGCAATGTGTGAACCCAGCTGATTAGTATGCAGTACGAGCTTTTAGAAGCAAGTTGCTGTTCTACATACCAAATTAGCTGGGTTCACACAGTAAAAAATTAAACTAGTGAGTATATAACGTCATTTTCTCTCTCAATGCAACTCGACTGAAGTCGAATCTGGTAATGGCGGACAGTTAAAACAAGAATTCGTCGTTCAAAAAAACGGTTATTTGGACGGATTTATTTCATGGTGCATTCTTGCCAAATATAAAATCGGAATCGAAAGAGAACAAGAACAACATTTTTTCATCGTAGTACCAGGAATGGGCCAATTGTTTCAAGACACAATGTTTCAATAGTTTCTAGGCCTTTCTAGGCAACTCGACGTGCGGCCGCATATTTGACTGGTGGAAAAGTTCTCTTACGACGTCGGACGGGTGTAGGCTTATCCACGTGATTATCCGATTAAATTCTTTCTAATAAGCCGCTTGAATTGACCTCACTTATAACTTCCCTGAGGTCAGTGGCTGTGTTATATTTCACTTCGGTAGTCTGTTAGCGCCTAAGTGCTTCTCAGTGCACATCGCCAACAAATCCTATTGCTAGAGCATCTAACAGTTATGATTATCACTCGTGAACAAAAGGCAGAACGAAAGTTATGGAACAGGAATTGTCTACCTGTCGCAACGGACAAAGGGAAAACACGTTTCTGTTTTCTTTTCAGTTCTGTCCGTTGTTTATGGACGTCCCACCCATTCAACAGCCAATCATGTTGAACGAAGTATTGTCGTTGGCACTCTAGTTGTTTTTGTCAATAGGGCATTTCATGAAGCGGAAAGCTATTGACAAGTTACGATACACTGGAACATTCCCTACCAGATGATGAATACAACAGGCAGACAAGTTAATAATAAATGTGGACCCCAAAAATTTCAAGTTTTGTTGCATTCAGGACGTTTTTCCGTGTTGAAGACAAATTGCCGAACAAACGCCGCGACGTTTAGCGGTTCCTTGAGGCCAGGTTAGATCAGTTGAGTTCGTTTAAAGGGGAAGTATCACGGAGTTTCTCACGATTTTGGTCAGAATTAGCTTAATTTAAACTTCTAACGTCTCACTCAATACTCAAATAAATCACTAATTTTACAACATCAAGTGAATTCAGAACAGAAATACGAGGCAAAATACTGATTTCACATGAGGTGAAATGGGAAAACTTGAAAACGTCGGGCAAAACGTCGGCCCGACGTTTTCAAGTTGGCATCAATCTCTCCGCCCCCCAAAACATCTATAAACAGTTTCTTTACATTACGATAGACTTTCAAAGGATTTTTTATCATTATCATCCAGCTTCTATTAACCGAAAAGAGTCCCTTGGATTTTCGATGTGTTACTAAAAATAACGTGAGACTGCCCGTTTAACGGTAGAGGCGCTTTGTCACCATTGATGAAGCCAACTTTAGCAATGTATAAGGTTACCTTTAAATCAAAGGAAACCGTTAACTAATGGTTTACCCAGGCAGGAAATCAACAAAGAGCCGATGATATATTGGGAAGAAACAAGGATGGCTTTCACTGAGGAAGATCGAAAAGATTGCAATTGAAGAACTGGAAAAGTTTAGTATACCTGCCAACTGCCACGTATTATGCGTGAGTCTCACGCCTGCGGATCGAAAATTGTGATCTCGCGCATTCAGACCAATTTCTCTCGCCCAACTGGTAATCGATTAGTACATGTAAACAGGACTACATGCTGTCCAATTTGAAAATAATTGGATGAGAAAATATTTCGAGGACAGCAGAATTGGACGAGGCCGTAGGCCGAGTCCAATTTGGCAGTTAGAGGAATTTTTGGAATCCAATTATTTCCAAATTGGACAAGCATGTAGTCCTGTTACCTATTAATTATATAGCATCCAAAAAGATATGAACATGGCAAATGTTTTGCGCCCCAAACTAGTTTTCCTGATAATTGATTGGTTTGTGGAAGGTATCCAGATTTTTCTTAAATTGGACAGTTTGAGCAAAAACTGTCCAAACGAATTTATTTTAAATTTGGACAGTTGGCAAAAATTAATTAAAAATGCATCTGTTGACAATAATGGATTTTGATGTAGCTATATAATTAAATAAATAATGCTCGAGATTGGTTGGAAGTCCTTTGGAAATCGTTGGCCGTTTTGAAGTCGTCGAAAATCTCTCTGCAGCTTCGTTATCTTCGGAAGTCATCGGGAAATCTTCGACAATCTTCGGAAGACGTCGGGAAATCTTCGGCAATCTTCGGAAGTCGTCAGAAATCTTCGGAAGCCGTCGACAAATCTTCGGAAATTCAGGTTCTGTGGAGACGAAAAATCTCACGCATTTTACAGAATAAAAAAGTTGGCAGGTATAGTTTAGGCTAAACCTTTCAAGACATGCCATCTGTGACAGTGCTCGGTTAATTAGTTTTTCGGCTTTGTGAAAAAGGGTAAATGGCTTCATTAGAGGTTTTAAACGATAAGCAGCATAATCCTGAGAACTTGAACAAAAAGAAAACATTGATCATTTAACAATGAATAGCATAATCTCAAATAATCTTAAACGTCGTTTATTAGGGAACGGTACATGTAGTCGATTTTGATTCTGTAAACTAACTTTCCGACTGAAGACACGCCATAATTAGACGTAATATCAAGTGATTTCCATAATTAATTGTTGAACTAAACCTGGTGAGGTTTTGCGTTTGGAAGAATCTGGATGTTCGATCGAGACATGGTTTAGAGCTGCGGTATGGGTGATTAAAATTCCCGCAATTGTCCATTTCCGAAGTATTGGTTAATTAATAAACTGTTGACACATGAATGTCTAGAACCGTCATCTGCAGGGCTATTAAATGTTTCATATGGTCAGTACAACTCTAGTCTCCCTGGCAGACGTTTTTTGGGATGTCCCCAAAAAACGGCTGCGAATGAGACTGCAATTCCGCAGTAACCTTGTCTGCAGGGAGTTCAGAATCCCTAGCCTGCGTGCAGCCGTCTCCTATTTCCTTTTAGGAAATAGGAGACGGCTGCACGCAGGCTAAGAATCCCCAGCAGCACTGTGGACGGAGGACATCATTTTCGTGCGTGACATGTGACGTGACGTTGTTTTTTCATTTCATTTGTTTTGTCTCATCACGAACACCTTAAGTGAGGCAAAAAATCCTTAATTATTACCGATTATCAGGCGGTCCCAGATTTGCATCAAACACCGCCTATTCTGAAAACTAGGAAATCACATTCCTCCGATAAATTACTTCTTATCCATCAACACAGTGTTCAGCCCAACATGTCTGTTTATCATTCCGACTCGCTTATCATCACTTAGTATTGATAAGAAAAACATATTTTATTTATATTACAAATTAAAGATCTGTTACCGCGACACTCGCTACGATTTTGTCATCACTTGTAAAACCAACATGAACATAGGCGTGCGGGCGATTTTTTAAATATTTCCTGGGAAGGAATATCAAAATCAATAACTAAAAATACAAGTAATACAAAACTAGGCAGTCGCTCGCTCAGTTCGCATTCTACAGCGTGCGTGCTAAAATAAAAAATAAAGAGTTTTCGAGAAAAACAAAATTGGGTGACGTCTTTCTTAGCAACAACTTGATTGAAACTGGATTCGTCCCGTTGTCTTAAAAGAAAAGTGTCAGTTTTCTATTGCTCCACTGGTCCACTCCCACTGGTTCTAAGCATTGTTTCCGTTATTTTTTAGCTTTGAGTCTCATTTTAAATATAGCTAACATGAGCTAAGAATTCCTCCAAAGAAAATATGCAGCGGTTTTGAGAACTTTGTTCCCGTATTATTCGATTAAGCGCCCTGGGCGCTTATTTAATTTTTGCGGACCTTCAGGGTGGGCGCTTATTCGAGGTTGGGCGCTCAAAATTATTTTTTTGGGGGGTGGGGTGGGCGCTTATTCGAGGCTGGGCGCTTATCAACTTTTCCTACCTAAAGGGTGGGCGCTTATTCGAGGTGGGAGCTTATTCGAGGTTGGGCGCTTAATCGAATAAATACGGCAGTTCAGATCTGTTTATTTTGTCATAAGAACTGTCATTTTTGCCTTACTTTTTAATTAAAATTAATTAAAGACCTAAGACCGTGTTATTGGCATGGTTAAAAGGTTAATGATCGCATCGGCGTTTTATAAATTTTAATTAAACAATTCTACTTTGCCTATAAATTAACATAAAATTTGGATCAAATAGTCCACAACAAGGGTCAAAATGCAAATAAACACAATGGATTAAATTTAAAATTATAGATCGAAAATATCTGGCTTACATTAACGATATCCGGCTTTCCGCGAGTCTGTTTATGATTTATCGCATGACCAAACACAATGCGCCACATTTTCAAATCGTTGTCACATATGCATCTTGATAACGTAGTTTGGTGATGCGTGTGCGTTACAGATTAAAATATTTATAGCGATGCACGTGGGACAATCTTCTTCTTTTCGATTGGTCGAGGACACAGCATTACATCTTTGGTATCTGTTTCACCTTGGCGCAAAAGGCAGCAGGTTCAGTTTATATTTTTCATATGCAACTTTCTCACCTGGTAAATAAGATGAACATAAGATAAACTCTGAAGGAAGACTAGTTATTTTTAAATAAAATTTATAACTGATATCGAAAGCCGGAACCATTTCTGTCGTGACTGAGTCTACGTTCCAGATTGAAACCAATGTTGATGTGAAAAAATTAATGCTTTGCATTTGTCCGAACATAATTGTATTACCAACCGACCATTTAATGAAGGTTGCCAATTTTAAATTCTTTTGTCTGCATTTAAATTAGCCTTTCTAACCTCGCTGTTGAGTTGGTAAATCAAAAGAATTTTTAGGCTTTCAAACGAGAGCGAAGTTAGAAAAGAATTTAAAAGGTCAGCCATTTATGAAATAGCTGTACATGGTGGACTAGATCTTTTCAAATTTTATAGTTCACTTTAATTTAATGAATGAAAAGCCTACAGATAAAATTGAAACATGGAAAGATAATGTGGACTTTCCAACTCCGACACAGGCAAAATGATAAGGTGATCTATGGTGATCGCTTTAAGGGAAGAAAGACCCCCAGCTGTTTGTAATTTAATCATTTCATCCACCTGAAAAAAGAAATGCGGTGCGTTTTAATCGCTGAATCCACTCAAGTTGACCAACGTAGTATTTTACACAAAATTTGTCTCGTACCATCTACGAGTACTATTACGTAAAGCCAGTTAAAAATTCGGACAGGTTCTCCGTCCTCTTGAAGTGGCATGGCGACTAGCTGTATATATTAGTAAGAACACTGGGAATTCATTTATACGCCAGCTGAATGTTAATTAGGGATATGCTTGGATAATCAATCACGTTCCTGTCAAGGAGGCAAAATGAACTTGCTTTTTGAAGTTTTTTAATTAACAACTGTGAATTAAACAGCATATAGCCATCTTCCGTGGTATTCAGTGAACGATGGTGTCGCGTGGATCGAGCTCATTCTGAAGTAAGCAATACTTTCTTTTGTGTCATATTTACACGTATTTACATCTCCGAAAAAGTCTTCACTGCTATTTTTTTGGTCTTTGCGTATTTTAGCTTTTCATCATACGATGAAAAGTTTGGTTTTAGTTGTTGTTATTATATGCACGCGTTATTTTTAATCCAAAACCTATTTAGATTAGAATGTAGACTTCCGCGAGTGGCCTCTGGAAAACGATTAGTGCACGCGATTATTAAACGGCCTACCCTCTAAAAACTAAGTCCGTGTACATTATTATAAAAAACACAAAATTACTGCATCTTCTTGTTGCACCACTGGAAATTTGGTGCTGAAGAATAGAATCAGTATATTTTTTGTTGTTGTGGCTTATAACGGGGGGGGGGGGGGGGGGGGAGAAGTGATATAATTTAGTACCTGCCATAGTTTCAAAATATTCTTGATCATAGAATTTTGTGTTTCAGTGCTTTCAAGTGAGGTCTACCTCATCAGTTGCCCCAGTTTCCGTTTAACAGAAACAGGCAAGGAAACATGTTCCCCGTTTTTCCAGGCCTTTAGCATTTCTCATGGTGCAGTAAACTAAACCAGATCATAGAAAGATATTTGCATATATGTGTGCAATTCATTTCATGTCATTGAGATGTAACAGGTGTTGTGGGAAATATAATGTCAGTGCAGCGAATATCACGAAGTTAATTAATACTGTTAAGATAATTTGAGCGTTAGATGACATTTCTTCGAAAAAATTAAAGGGGCTCAGTGACCATTAAAAAAGTCATCTTTGGTTATGTAAAATGTTGCTATAAATCAACGAAAATCTTGAATAATACAGTTTATTTACCAAGGCCAAAAATACCAAAGACGATAAAAGATCGATAACTGACAAAAACCAAGTATGGTTTCGAATCAGCAACATTGAGGAGGATTGTAATTGACAAACTTGAAAGATTTAGGCTAAACCATTCAAGGCGTATCTCGGGAAAAGAGCTCCTATTTTTCATCTCTTAACTTACGTTACATACAACTTTGAAAAGCCTGACATGCAGAATTCGTGTTCTAAGGGAACGAAGCTATTATCCATTATTTATTATATAGACGGGAGTGTTTTACTGGGAATTACACCACTCGTAAAATTCATACGGGACGGTAGTGGCGTATTTTCCATATCTTCACTAGTGAGGACATCGATGACGTCATTTCCCGCCTTGCACGATTCAGTTTGTGTACAAAGCTGCCAAACGAACGTCGATAATGTGCTTTTGTCTATATAATAAAAAAGAAAAGTACACGTTAGCTCAAACATATGAATTTTATGTTCTCGTGGCAAGAGCAATATCTCACTCGTTCGCTGCGCTTACTCGTGAGCTATGGTTGTTGCCACTCGGACATAAAATTCATATCTTCTCGCCACCGTGTAATATCCTCTAAATATATACGACTTTGCAGTACATGTATTACCGCATGTTATTTCTTAATTAAGGCTGTATTTTAATAAAATACAACTGCAATGAAAGCTCTATCATAACGTCAACTTTCGGCAAAACGTAATAGATAAAATAACTGTTTTCATAAAGATCACTTTGTCTCTGTCTTTGCATTTGAGTTATGAAATACTTCATATTTAACAGAATAGCCAGGTGTACTCAATTCTCCTAAATCTTGTTAGTTAACGTTCTTATTAAGACGAGGTCAAAAGGCGGTATCGCCAATATATGTATCATTACGGGTTAATCTATTTCTTGATTTGAATTCCTCTACTTGCTTTTTGTTAAAAGAACGTGTGGTTTTTCTTAACTTTTTTTATCTTTTAATCTTGTAGAACTTGCATATCTTTTGGTCCAAAGCGAAACTCGTACAATCCACTTTAAAACCGCAAACAAGCAGAGATAGAAAAATAACTAATTACGTAGTTACAAAAGCGTTAATGAATCATTCAATTTCAGCAGATACTTATTATTTTATTTCCCTTTCTTCACTTAAATTAACTAAAAGGATTCTAAAGATTTGTGACTAACAATTATTTCACCACGGAAACTTTTTTTAGCGGTTTTGTCTAATTGTTTAAAAGTTATACCCCAGAATGCCGACATCTAAACAGAAATCAAAATTAATTAAGATAACCTTCAAAAATAATAGTAAAATCTTTCGCGGCATAATCCATCATTTTTAACTTAATTGAAATTAAAATTGGCTGACAATAACTACTACCATTCGCAGAATTTTTGTTATCGCCATTTTCTATCAGGGCATATTTATGACGTTTAATAAAGTTTAAATTAGAACCTAACAAATTATTAAGTTCTTAATAACTGAGGAATCTTATATTTAAATCCTTCCTTTGTAGCAGGTTACTAGCACAGACGCAGCATTGGCTGATAGTTCAGTGCAGTAAACAATTCAAGAGACACTGGCATATGAAAGAAACACTGAGCGGGGTGAGTCAACTTAGAATAAGTTACGATTACGCCTAACGTGTTGAATCTTTCACCTCATTGTTCCAAATACACGTATCTTAGTTTTATCAAGCTATTACTGCGATCAAACCACTACAACAAGCTCGCGCTGCGATTTAAAAGATTGCTGAGTTCAACTTTATAAGAGTTTTGGAGAACGTTGGTTGATTGAATTGAGCTGATCGATGGTTGGTTGAATTCAGTAAGACGGGTCAATACTGTTCGAAAGCCGTTCTCCGTCATTTAAAATGGGTTTAATGCAAATATCTCCATTGCGTTTCAAGGAATGCCAAAACCCTTCATTCATCTCACCAATCGATGTTTTGTGGTGTTTTGGATGATTTTTGGGTATATTTGAGAGGAGTGAGTTTTTCTTAAATGAGAAGGAAAATTTGGAGAAATATGAAATAGTGAAGATTTAATGGGGCTCAAATATTAGAATATGCATACCCAAAGATTCCCGCTACCAAGCTGCGGTGCTCTTAAGTAGGGTTCAACTGTCTGTTAATGCTTCAAAACTAATTTTCTTCCCTTTATACCGTCTCTAAACCTCTCACAATTTCAGGCAAATTCAGGTAGAACCCCGCCTTAAGTTAGGTTGAATAACACTGGGATAAACCTTTGCATAGCTATACAGAAGTACTTTTTTATAAAGGAAAGGTAAGTTGAAATGCACACTGTAACAGTTTTGCTCTGTAAAATCCTTTTGTGCAATTTATTTGCATATTTGGTAGCAATATAATTTGGAAAGTAAGAAAGTGGGCTTTCGATGGTCAATCGAGAGACTACTATAATTGTTTTAATATAATAGTTTTTAGAAAGTCATAGCATTCCATTAGCTTTCGACTGTTCGGACTTGGGTTCGTCGAAGTACAAGGTGAAGTTTAAATCTATTTAAAATAGAGAGCCGGGGCTTGGTCACCATTAATGCCGATATCGTTGATAATGTTTAAATTTTCAAAGAGTCAGTTCCTTAAAATAATAGTTTATCGAAGTAGAAAAATAGCAAAGCGGTAGCAATAAACAGTAAAGACACAAGGATGGTTTCAAATGAGGAAGATTGAGAAGGATTATAATTGACAAACTTAAAAGTTTTAAACTAAACAATTCAAGACGTGTTATAACAAGACGTGTTATCCGAGACAAAACTCCTTTAATCAAAATCACTGGTCGTGGAATTAATTTCCCGTTTCCATGGCAACCTTACACGGGTGATTTCACTATCAATTACAAAATAGATTTCAATTCGTGTGAAGGAAAAGAAAACTTCTAAGTGTTATTCTTATTGTCTCAGCTTACATCTTCGGCTATGGTAGCTCAATGCACGATATGTCAATCTAGTTCTGCAAATACAATACAGAAAAATAAAGCCATGAGACTAGTAAATTAAACTTCTACTGAAGAGTAAGCTTCTCCAGTCTTAAAACCGGCTAAATATTACAAATTTCAGCAGTGGTGGACAAGCAATTTTATTGGAGGATCGCCTGCAAGTTACTTAGCTTTATGAGTTTGAATTGAAAATAACCGAAAGATGTGGGTATGAAATGTCAACAAAACGGGTGATTAGTTTTTTAAAAAATTGAACAGGTGAAGACGGTCAAAATTATCAATGATCGAATCGGATTCAAAAGTGGGTTTTATTTAATTAATTGAATCAACAGAAAACCAGTTTTGCTATTTTAGCTCGAGAAGACCTTTTTGTGGTTTGTAAGCTTGTTTATTGTTGAATAATTGATCAAAAAGAAAAAAAATTGAATGCGTGTTCCACTCTGTGCTCATCGGCCTACTTCTGATTTTAATAGTGTTGGCGACTGTCCGTGCAAATACAAACGTAAGATCCCGTATGATTCTCTCTGTCGTAATTCGTTGATAAAAATATGGTTATATTGAGACGTTTTTGTCAACAGACAGGATTTGTTAGAGAACAAAAAAGAGAAACAGAGATAAACACATAAAACACAGACTTTTTTTAAATGGGCTTGGCTAGTTATTTATTGATTTCCCAGCGTGTTGCAGCTCGTTTGAGCAATTTTGCGGAAGATCTGAAGGACTTTTCACTGTTTTCACTCCAGGCTTCCATTGAGCAACCCAGGAAGTTAACTCATTGAAAAATTGACGATAAACGCACGATAACGCTCCCCTGCATGCTATAATTTTTGGCACTAAAAGCTTTTCGTATGTTGCTTTTAAGACATCCATCCATACCGGATAAAGTATCCAGCCTATTTAAAGGGGCATTGTCGCGGGTATTTTGGTCGTTTTTTGGGTCAATTCTACCAAAATCACTGCTTTGTGCCTGTTATTGTGCACAAAATGTTCCAACAGACTCACCAATGTGAATTCAGATGAAAGGAGGGATTCAGCAGGGAAAGCCGACCATGATATTTTTTGGGCGATTTTTTCAATGCATAGCTTAAAACTTTGAAGAAGATATTTTCTTCGACAACAAAATTAGACCATTATTATTAGGTTTTCCTTGTTGCATCGAAAGTTTTAAGCTTTTTAAAAATGCCCTTTAACAGCGTGACAATGCCTCTTTAATTCAACTGTCAGAAATTAATCCTCCACCACTACTTCACCAGCACCGATGTTTTGTTCATTCGTGAAAATGTGGCTTTCTTAGCTGGCATTTTTTCGTGTTTTATCTGCGGGAGTGTCACTATTTAATTTTAATTTTAGATGTCATTTAACCGCTGAAATATTTTTTGCCTAAATAAACTCTGTAGGGTTTTTATTTGTTGCTAAATGATTTCTCGTCGCGCACCCTTTCAATATTATTTTCTTCAAATTAAGTTCGCTAGCTTGGTGTTGTTTCAAATGAAAGATTTAGCGAGATAGATAATCCAACCCGAAATAAACACACCAATCATTTCACAAACAATGATGCTTCCAGATTATAAATTGCACGGAAATCTACGGAAAAGAGGTACTTTCTTTTATCTTTATAATAATAGAGTCCATTATTCAAATATACCACCCCAATGTGCCTTTTACACTGAAATTGTGTTTGGATAAAATTCTTCGGCCGGTTCCGTCTGTTCAATATTCTAATCTAATTGGCTGCATTTGATAGAAGACGAAACAATTATTTTACTTTATTTAAATACACCCCGGGACGGGAGTACTAACAGGCTTTTGGTCACACGCATCTAGCAACAGAAAAGACCCGCACACATTCTTTTAAAAGTGTCGTCTGCGATAAAAAAGGTAGGTGGCTTAGATATAAATCCATTTACTCCTGATAATGTAAACTGTGCAATGTTTTACAGACGAGAGTATTCCTAAATGATGGTGGCAAATCAATTCACGAATCAAGTTCGTGAACCGTCCGCGATTTCTCCGCTCTATCTACTCTGCACATGAAAAGTATTAAACTTTATATATACTCAGAAACCAATCACAAGCTCTTGAATATAGAACATTTTATTTATTCCAATAAAGCAAGTTTTATTTTAACACGTATATATGCTCTTTATATGAAAATTGAGTCGGGGGAAGGCCGGGTTATCCCCTTATATAAGCCACGTGAATGTTTTTTTTAATTTTATTTTGCGCCAAAGTGTATGGCGTTTTGGTATGTGTAGCTAAAGGCTGTATTTCAACATGAGGAAATACAAGTACCACAGCAGAATGCACTAAAAACGATTCATTAATTGACGTCGAGTGAATACTCGACTTCCATAAAGATTCATACAAACCGGATCGTTTTAGTATAGACGGTGATTTAACTGAATATAAACAAACCAAGTATCTAAGTATTATACATTACCGAAACAAACAAAATAAAAAAGAAAGAAAATCTACGAAACTTGCATAATCTGAAGCAGACGGCTATGAATCCGAAAAAAATAATCCAACGAACAACTGTGAAAACCGAATTATAGAAAATGATGCATGCAAATCAGGAAAAAAACTGATCACATGATACTAAGAATTTGACTATATATATAACAAGCACGCTACACACTGTAACGTCCAAAATAAAGAGATATCTAGCATAACTGGTTGAAGTCGCTTTGTTTTAGATTTTCCTGCGCGTTGTTATCTTGTGCAATGTGATCGTTAGCCGCCACTGGTTCGGAAGTGTAGCGGCTCTTGTAAGCTTGTAATTCTACTGGTAGCAGTTGCTATTGTTTTAGGAGCTAGGGGCATTGTTCCTGTTGTTTGTTCTATTGTTCTACTGGTCCTCTTGTGTAGCAGTTGCTATTGTTTTAGGGGCTTGGGGCATTGTTCCTGTTGTTTGTTCTATTGGTTGAGACAAAGAAAAGCGCCCGCTGTCCCGGAATTTTTATTTTGGCTTGTAAACATTCCTTCGTGTGAGGCTCATATAAACACGATCATGTCCCCAGAGGCCGCGATCTTTTTGGTCAGCACCAACAATCAAGACCTTTTGTCTGGACTGAAATCCCACCAAAAATACTGCCAAATCTGATTGGCTGTTGAAAACTTGTTCATTTCATTTACAATCCACGACGTATGCGCACGATCTAACTGGAACCAGGTGATCCTGCGTTTCACGTTCCGCTGAATAAGGGTAACGCAGACTCTGGGAACGAGATTAGCATAAACATTACATGTGGAGGTTGCGCATTACGGTCTGAAAAATCAGCTTTAAGTTTACTCCCGCGTCCTCTGTCAAAGGGTCAAAAGAAAGAAGTCCCTCGTCTTAACAGAACTTTTTACGGTAATTTGCAAGTTACAGAACCCTAATTAAACAAATCAGTAAAAAATTAACAAAACTGATAAAAAGTCAGACGTTTTACTTAAGAATTTGTGACACAGTGATTTTTGACACAACGAAAACGAATGACTTTCCGGCTATATTTTTTTAATAAATAAAACGTTTCCTAGGACAAACCAAATAGTTAAACTTCCACCTGTACTTCAAGTGCGTATCCAAGCTAACAAGACAAAAGATTTTTAGTTATTCACGGTAAATCCTCGGGTAAACATAATACTTAAATTGACACAGCAATTTGAGTCCGACAGACGCTTAGGATTTCATTAAAACTGCCCAGAACTCGCGGCATGAAGGCATATATGATAGGTTAAAAAACGACGCGGTTTTACTGTTTGCCTGGTTCAATGACAGTTCTGATGCAAATATTTCTCTCTATTTACGCACAGACTCGGCGTGTCGTCTGTAAACTGCATAAAAGACAACAGAGATTGTGGTTCCAACAGAATGCGAGTTTCCCACGCAAAAATACCGCACTCACCATCAACAACAAAGTCCGCGAAAATAATTTACTTAACATCTGCTTCTTGCAATCAATGGACGCAATTTTTCATGCTCTAGTTTTTAATAGAAACAGCAGTTTAAGTAACCGTCGAATGCACGGTGGAGTTTCCATTTCGGATCATCATTCACAGTTTTCAACTCAGCCTGGTAAAGAAAGTTACTGTGGTCGTAAGTGACTCGAGGTGCACGTTATGCCATGTTTTGACGCCATAATATTTCGTTGTTGGTGATTTACGATAATCACGAACAAAACTTTATGACATACCGCGCTAGCCAACAAACTGTTATTAGCAGAAAGACAGTTTAATTTCTCTTTCAAATTTCAGTAGAAATAATAGTATTTGTCACAGTGTTCTAGTCTGTTGAGAAAGCCAGTGAATTTCCCTGATATAAAATGTTTTTATAAATATTATTTTCTTTTCATGAACCTGGCACATATGGTCGACGCCTTGTACTTCGCAGATTAAACAAAACGACTTGTACTGGGTCTTCAATTCAAGAAAATCTATTCTGAAACACGTAACACATTAGATTAAAAGGGGGGGGGGGGGGGTGAATCGGTTCGCGGATCAACGGATTTAGCCTTAAAAAGCACACGGGTTGCGGATTTCATCGAAAAATTAAGCGGATTCGCGGATTTCGAAAATGCAGCGGATCACGGATTAGCTGATAATTTTAGCTCGAATTCCGGACTCTGCATGCCGTGAAGTTCGGATCGTGGCCTTGGCGTATCTTCAGTCTTGGTCTCAGTGTTCTCGTTTTGTCCATTTTCTGTTTGGACGAGACCCAAACCACCGCTGTACATTAGAACTGCCGCAAAAAGAAGCAAAGAAACGAAGCCTCTTGAAAAATTGCCATCAAAAACAACATCTACCGTCCTTTCGGTGAAACTGATACACAGAAAGTTTTCAAGGAATGTGGATGCGGATTTGAACGAAAATAGTGGCAGATTGACGGATTTGTCCAAAAAATAGCACGGATTGGCGGATTCGCGTACCCCTATTCACCCCCCTCATTAAAAACGATGGCAAAACGAATAAGCCAGGCTGTTCGTTGTGAAGCCTTTGTAATAACTTCGCGGTTGACTCGGTTGTGCCAAGGTTTTGTTTCATCCTTAGATGATTCAGCCAAAGCACCGCATGTTTATTCAGCAACTCTTTGCCCTTGCGAAAACATTGAAAGTTGTGTCAGTACTTATCTATTTATGCCTGGTTTATATTTATTCCATTAAGTTCAAAATTGGCAGTATTTGACGATTTTGTCCGGAGCTTGCTAGCTGAACTGACCCACGATGAGCACGTTGTTCGTGTGCGCAGCAAGAATGCGTAAAGAATAGACAAACTCAGTTGCGTTTCCTCGATATCTTTCAGTCCTTGTTAAACCAGCAAAACTAGTTTATTGATTCGTAAGCTTTCTTTTGCCTTGGCCAAGGGCAATGATCACGTGACCGTCTAGGCCTTAGGAGACAAGTTGCACCGCAATGTCTAAAATGTAACTTGATAATTATACACATTCGCATGTCACCTGGCATAAAAGTGTATTAACAGGAATTTGAAAAACCGACATATTGCATATACGTATTTTCGGGATATAAAACGAAGGCAAGTAATATTTAGTAATTAATCTGGCAAGTTTCGCAGCTTCGGATTTTATTCTTGGCAAATATTTGTCGTTGTTTTTTGAAAAAAACTTGGCGGCAAAGGTGACCAGTTTCAACCTCAGAAATCTTAGCGTGGGAAAAGCTGTTACCCTAGCGTAGAAACACGACGATAACAGTTTAAAACGAATAATTTAACTGACTTAATCCATTTCCTTTTCTGGTTCTTTTTTGGAATCTTGCATTATGCTTTCACTATTTATCACGCTGTCTGTGTTATTGTTGATTTATTTCGTAAACCGATTATTTACGACCACCCTCTTTCTGATATAAGTCACATTTGGCAGAGATAACATGTACTATTTGAACATCTAATTATAACTTATTTTTCTGTTGTTTAAACTTCCATGAACCATTTTAATTTCTGATGTCTTTTTGAAGTCTTTGTAATGTTTTTCTTTTATCTTTTTGTCATTTTTTGCTATTCCTATAATTTGTCAGAAACATTTGTCAGAGGTAGTATAAGTAACGTATTCGATTTAAGAAGTATTGTAAGTAGTGTCTGTTTTGTTTTGTAAAAAAAGAGAATTGTAAAAAAAAACAAGAATTGTCAGAAGCATGTCAAATATGAGCAGGTACCGCATTTTCTAGATTGAACGTCCCTGGTGTTTATTCCAAACTTGGTCAGCTGAAGTTGGCATTCCTACTGAAGCATATTACACGTCAAATATATATGCTTGACGTCTTATTTTGGAATGTACCTTGGAGTGCTATTTAGCAATTGTTATGGAGATGTCAACTTCTCGTATTGCACAAACTGTGTTTTTATGAATAATTTTAAGTGCTGTGCGTGATTACGCATATAAACGAACTTAAGTAATGACATTAGTTTAAACAAATTGAAAATAATTAACCAACACATGCAGTAGGAGTACATTTGAGCCGTTGAAATTTGAGTTTTCTTCCGCGTTTAACAACATACTTTTATTTCAAGACTATGAATATGAACTCTGAGGCCGGGGGCAAAGCTATTGTACCGGGTATGGCTGATTGTAATTATCTCCTTTCAAACATCAATAAAGACGGTGTAAAAAATCATCGAAGCTCGCTCGAAACCGTACTTTGAGATATCGGACCTCGATCCGCACTGCCCAGACCATTTTTACAGAACAGCCTTTGCGCGTAGCTAATAAGATACATATCTCACACTTGCAGACACCGGCCCAAGACTTGACAACAAACTTGAAGCATTGAGACACCTTCTGAAAGGTCGCCTGCAGTAGAAGAAACTGTTGCCCATGCTTCTTTATTAAGCTCTCATGATGAAGCGTTGATTGGCAGGACCGAGTGTTCTCGACGCCCAATTGGTGGATTCAAGAACCAATCAAATCCGCAAAGGACTCCCATAGATTTCTCACGAGTGCTATCATCGAGGACGCCAACGAAAATAGAAATTTGTTCAACGAATTCTGGAGTTGGCACAGTTGGGGAATTTTTCGGTGAGTAAATTCTGATTTAGTTTTATTAAATTTGATAGCTTCATATTAAACTGACTGGGTAGATTTAAAAAAAATATATGCAACTTTGTTACACGATGGAGCGTTCTTTAGTCTGTTTCAATTTTAAACATTTTTTTGAACGTCGCACTCAAAATGTTTCCTAAGCTGCCACTTAAAAGGGCGTTTTTTAAATTTCTTAACAAATTGATTAGTTTCACATTTTCCTGTTTAATAAACCTAGTTTAATGTCCGAAGTAGATTTCATCTACTTCGAACGAAAAATTCATTTAAGTCAAAGACTGTTTTTAGGGACAGTAAAATGTGCCCCGCTGTGCTGTTTTATTGGTTTCGCTTATCAGAAAAATGATACATTCACTACTTTAATTTTCGCAAGTAAATATCTATTTGGCAATGTGTTTGAAACTAAAAGGGACCCTCATTTCTATCGAGATGAATTTACCCGTGACGTCGGTAGAAATGGTAATATCGTATGCTTCAAGTTGTGCCTATACAGTACGAGTTTGACATTTTCTGCCTCGTTCTAAGCTTCATGAAGTCTCCAACCGGCACGCTTGAAAGACTTGAAATATTGATTATTTTATGAATTTTTTATCTCAATTTGCATTCAGTTATACAGTCTAGATAATAATCCAATTTTGTTTGAGGGCAAAAGTGTTATATTGACCAAGCAGTGTAGTCTGCTACAAAGATTCTAACAAGTTTTTTTTTTATTTTAAGTGAGCCGTTTTTCATTTGGAATGGGTAATTGTTGCTTTAACGGCTAAGCACTCTGGTGTGGTTCAATTTGTTGTAACATTTAGCACTTTGCATTTAATAAGGTTAAAAACTTTATCAAGAGTGGCCATGTTCCAAATAAATAAAGATCTAACTGATATATTTTACCAGTGTTGTACCAGAAGGCAATACTACAGAAAAGCTTTAATTAATTTGAATGGCCGCACGCAAAGATTTTCTTCACATAATTAACAGCTAGGAATACAATAATTTTTTAAGCTTTTCTCCTTTTGTTGTCCAAGTGAGAAACCAAATTTCACAAGGCAAAATTTCCGGCAGTGATTTGCCGAGATACAAATTACGGAAGAGAGACGGAAGTAGTTTAAAAAAATTCCCTCGCGTTTGAAAAAGACGGCTTCACATAAATTCGCAGCTTACATGACAAACGGTTAGACCGTTGATGATTTTAAGCAATTAATTTCAGGCAACTACAGAATTGTTTCGCATTCTGATTTCCCACGTGCTTAATTATTTATAGAGGTTTTATTGTGTAGGTTGTCAGGAAGAATTACCTCTCACGGCACTGTGAGTTTCAGAATGAAAAACGGTCAGACGCCTTAATGCAACTAAACTCCTAAAGAAAGCATAAAGACGCATATTGTTATTTATTGTTTTACTTCAAATGTGCATCTCAACAAGATCTTTCCTTTTGTTTGATTCAGGGCATGTACTAAAACCAGGAACTCAGGAACACCACAAAACACGGAACACCGGATCAAGCCGGAAAACCAGAAATACCATAAAATGTCAATAAATTTCTGGTGTTCTGGGGTGTTCCGGTGTTCCGTGTTTTGTGGTGTTCCGGTGTTCCTGGCTTTACAGCGAACTGGGCAACTGAAATATGCTAAAATTAATTAAACCTTTGGCCAGTTGTTTACCGTTCGTAGAATCGAGACCTTTCAGCTACTGCCTAAAATAATTTGCCATTGCTTTAGAGTCCTTTAAAAAGGACTTGAACTGACCTTTCGTAAAATAACAATCGTGCAAGTTGGATTTGTTTACTGGAAGAGGCCAAACGGTTTTTCATGTTTGGACGTTAACGTTTATCGCTGTTTAGCTGATAAATAACAAAATTGTTTTGAACACGTTTTATGGGAATGAGATCACAAGTTTTAATGGCAGAAAAATGAATGCAAAGTTGAAAGAAACACTATTTTTTCAAAATATGTTATACTTCCTTTGTAACACGAATTCCAAAAAATAAGTGATTATTTCCAACTCGACGCTGCTAGTAAAGAAGTACAAATATAGTAAATATCTCCCCGGACTTTGAACCTTCCGACGCTCAAGGTTATTACTCACACGCTGAGTTTTGTTTTGATTTTGAATCGCTTTGTGATGGAATATAATTTTTACTCCTTCACGGTAGGTGGTTCATCACGCGATCGTTAGCTCCCATAGGAAGCTCAGATCAGAGTAAAGGAAACGATTTGCGAGCGAGCCTTGTGGGCCATCAGGCTGGAGCTTAACCCAGCTTCCTTAGAATGAAGCAAATAGGATTAGTTCTACTCCCCCTGGATGGCCAATCACTGGGTCCCCCCCAGCATTAAATTCGTAGGTACCCATTTATACACCTGGGTAGAGAGAGGTACTATGAGAAACTTGTCTTGCCTAAGAACACAACGCAGTCCGATCCAGAGTCCAGTACACCAACTACGCGTCTCTCAAAGTTAACTCTGTACATCTAAATATAATTTGGTTTTATCAACTGGGTTGATAATGTCAATTGGCCACCGTAAAGAGATTCAATAGCTGACGTTTCGAGCGTTAGCCCTTCGTCGGAGCGAATCCACGGAGCGAATCTCAACCTCGTTCCGAGGGTCTTTTCCCTGGCTCCCTGGGAACGAGGTTGTTTACATCTAATTGTCATGACCACTTCTTTGTTGCTGTCGCTTTCGGGGAAATAAAAGAGTCGTCAAAAACCCAACGTGAAACTGAAACCCAAATTTTACTCCAATAATCGCCAGTTACCTACCTACATTCTAGAAATATTATATCTCCTGATGGTTCAAATTATAAAAAATCTCATATTCCAAAATCCTTTTTCATATCTCCAAATTCGACATGATTTTGCACAGGAAACTTTCAGCTCCGAATACAGATTTTTAGTTAAATGCCACAATTTGTTCCTCAACAAAAAAGCAATTACGTGGTTGGAAAATAACCAGCTTTCGTGAACTTGTTTTCGATATCGTCGCAAAATTTCATATAAAAAATAAGGAAAGCTGCCATGGCTTTTCCCGCCGAAATGACCGCTCTTTCTTTCCAGGCGTTAGTAATATTTCGCGCTAAACGTTACGCCGACAAAGACAGTACAATGAAAAGAAACGTATGGCAGCGAGATTTCATACAATGAGCATGCATGTGATTACTGAAGTCACCGTTAGACATTCGATATGTAGTATCGTCTTTTAATTTCTGCTAGGCTAGAAATTCTCTTGGAAAATCTGTACGTGGTAAACAAGTTTAAGGACAGACTTGACTATTGTTCTATCGAGTTCTACTTTAGACTTTTGTTGTCCCAGTTGTAAAATATTGTTGAGTAGCCTAGTACAAGTTTAATTTTTTTCCTATCGGGGTGATTGTGACTGGGATTTTCTACAATAAGATTTTTGAAAAAAATAAGCATATAAAAACGGCTTCGATGTCATGATATTTTCGATACAAACGAATCCGGTGTTATAGTCGAAAAGCGTTTCTGTTTTCCATTCGTGATATTCAAGTCTTTTGTCTCCATTGTTAGAAAAAGGTTTTACTGAAATGTATTTTTGCCTTTCAGTTTTGGGATGTAAACTGAAAAATTTCAATTTGGGCCGAAGCACTTTTTCACTTGCCTTGTCTGATGTTATACAAAAGTAGCGAATTATTTTGCATTGGAGTTCGGATCGATAATTCATTGACAAATCGAACTGAAACAATAGCAGTATATTTCGTGGCGTCGCCATGATTTCAAATTGAAATAAAAAAAAAATGATTTCAATTTTATTCACTTCCTGAAACAAATGTTTCAAAACTTTGTAAATAAGAAGGTTATTGGTTTTCGGTTTCTTGGAATGAAAAAGAATACTACGATATCACGTTGCATTGAAATATTAAATTTCTTCGATCTCCAAGAAAATGAGTTTTTTGTTGATTAGATGATTCCTTGATTTGCTCATGAAATATCTCGATGCGTTGAACTGAAATTACACTCTACCAAAATTACGAGGTTGCTACAGCAACACAAATGTTAATTAAAAAAGCAATATTACATCTGGAAAAGGTTTCAAATACTACAAATACTATAAGTTGTTGAATTCAATTCACTGGCAGTTGTCAATTGTGTTTACTGACAAAGCTATATCATTCAATCTGGATTGCATTCAGAAAAAAACAGGTTGTACACATACAAGCTTATGTACATTTTTCTGGGTCATAGAAATTATACTTTTTTCTATGCAAAACGGCGATATTTCTGATTGCGTGTTATCGATTAGACCATCCTTGCTAAAACTTATTTTCACCGTACTCACAGATGTATATAAATTGTCCCTTATTAGTTTCTGGATTGTTCCTAATATTCAACGTACCATAAAACAATACGCTGGGAGTTGTTTCATACAGAGTGCAACTTATATTTAGGCGAGCCTTGAAATTTAAACTTACTAAATCTACATTCACCCTTACACAGAAATAGATCAGTTTGGGCAAAAAATAATGCAACGCCCCATGAGTGAGACACGAGTCTGATATGAGACTGTTGGAAATGAAAATTTCTTTGTTCCACGGCTGCAGTTTTAATTTTGTTTCCAGTGAGACAAAAACATCACGCCGATTTTTTTTTCTTGTCGTGCACGTTTTGATCTTTCTTAAAAAAAATGTTTTGATTTTTTTATTCAGCTTTCAATTAAAAACACAATTATACAGTATTCTCCATTTGACTTCAGAAATGAACGCAATTCACTTTTTTGGAAAATAATTGTGATATTCAGTGTTGTTGGTTTTGCGGTAGTTTTCGAGTCGTGCGTGCTATACACTGTGTTTCGAAAACTCGCAATTTTCTAGAATCTCAGGATACGCAAATATTAATAACAATTCAATGTAGGTGAGATTTAAATTGAAATAGTCTACAGCGCCAATCACAGCTTGTTAAGGAAACGAATGCGTCTTTCGTTCAATGTTGCACGCGTTGAACTATTGTGCGGCTAGCTCCAATAATCGACAACTCATAAAAGACCAAAAGCTTTTGTTTGAACAATGAGAGATAAATGGACCAATATCAGTGATGTTCTCACATTTTGAGGATAGTAAGAAACAGACCCCTGCTTTAAACAAGGTAAAGACAGCAGGTACAGTAAATTATTAGAATTGCATTTAGGGTTGGTCGATAAAAGCGTGCTTGAAACTTTGAAGAGGGTCTTTTTCTGTCTTGGTCATAAATCGGGCCCATGCAAGTAGAAACAAGGCCTAAAATGGTATCGTTCTTGTCGAGTGAACAGCAATGTTGCTGATGATAATGGGAGATATCACGGAGATTGTGTCGAGTTGATGCAAGTTAAAACAATGCCATTTATTTAACCACGAAAAATAGCCTAAAATGGGAAAATAAGCGAAAACTTGATAAGAATTTCCCTAAGTTTGTTAGTATCGTTGCTAACGTATAAGGATTTATAAGGTCATGGCCTAGTAATGCTGAGTATCTTGTACAACAAATCGCATTTAAAGAGATCTTTGCTGAACCAAATTAGTAGCCTTGCAAGGTTTTTTCCTTTCCTTTGTCCTATAGGTGCAATTTAATTGTTACATATTTCTGTGTTTTGAACTTCAATGTCCAAAGCAAGACAAATTAATAATCACTTGCTGTTACATGTAGTATTCTCGATTGACGGAAGCTATCGAAGCCTGCGGGAATTGAGTTTTCAAATGAACGAAGTAATGAATTTTAGTTGTTAGTAATAAACCAAAAAAATTGTTGCACATTTTATTACGTATGCCTGCCAGTCACTGACTTAAATGTGTGGCTTAGTTCGTGCCGGTTAGTTTGTCGCGAGAAATAAACTGAATTATGTTACGTGGATACATTATTCCTTTGCATGATGCCTCCTGTATATCTCGAAACACTGATTGTTGTGATCACAATACTTGTCTTATTTTTATGTTCACAGTTTTGTGATATATAAGTTTTTAGTGAAATGATTTCACTTGAAAGACACTTTTTGGGTAAAAAAGGAAGAGCAACCACTCTGTTTTGAGACTAAAGCGATTCTTTCAGATACATAGAAGATGAGAACTGGGATCGTTTTCTCCGAATCTGGGAGCCTTGGATCTTTCTCGCCTTAGCAAACGTTTCATTAGGAAGTAGGTCATTAAGTGTACGCTATTTTGGGCAAATTTTAATTCATTGGTTTTAATAATATCAAAATGGCATCCCACAGCGTTGGAACTAGTCCATAGCTCAAACAGATAAAATAGCTTTGTCGCTTTTACTGAACAACAGGAACAACAACTATGAAAGGGATAAATGATCATCGCAGTAAATTTCTAATTATGCAACTGGAATGAAGAAGCCTCCAAAACACCAGAGTGCGTCTAGATGTTTAAAATTATAATTTATGTATTTATTCGCTGTTTTCTTTTTTCACTTGAGCCCGCCTCGAATAGCTATCAAGCTACTCGCGGGCTCAAAAATGTGGTATTACTAAGGTATTAATTACTGAAGTTGTTGTCGGTGCGATGCTCTACAGCTGGAGACGTCATATATTCAGACAACTAAATAAATAGGCCATTTCCGAGTTCCCTTTTCCCTCTGTTTCAAAACGAGTCTAAGTGCGAAACCATTCATATGAAAATGGCTTGCTTTGCATGACAATGAACATGCAGGTAAAAGACATTTTCATATGAATGGTTTCGCACTTAGCCTCGTTTCGACACTGAGGCAAACTAGAACTCGGCAATGGTCTATTGACCTCGCTTCCAATGTATGGCTTCACAGCTCAGTTGGTAAAGCATGGCACCGAAATCGCGTCACGGGTTCGAATCCCGTTGAAGCCCTGAAATTTTTCAGGCTTCTTTGTTTCAATTGCTTAAATTGGAAATTCACTACAGTGATCATTTCTCACTTTCATCTACATCCGCAGTTCATATATGAATTATTTGATTATGCTTTACGTAAACAATAACTGTATTCGCTCTTGTGCAATGATCACATCATAATTAAGGGAAAAACTCGCATGTTTAATAAGCATCTTTTACGACCCCGCGGACTGACCTAACTAAGGCATTTTCGTGTCAGCCCCCGATGCTTTTTGTTTGTGAATTATAAAGAGATCAGAAGAAAACGAAGATAGAAAATTCAGAATAACGATACTTTGAAGGAAGCCACACAAGCCTCGACTGGTTTCCATGATTTTGTGTTTTTGAGGAGGGAGGAAAAGCGAAGAACCCGGATATGGCACCGTATGTGGCACCGGGCGAGAGGCGAGCGCTCTGGTTTTAATAATACCACTGCCGCTCGCGTCCTCGGATCCGGCTTAAGAAACAGATGATTCGACGAGTCTAAACAATTCGAAAAGTATTCAGAATGCCCAGAAAATTTTTTTATAGTTTTGGTCAGTTGTTTTTAATTCACATGATCATTTCTCGTGTCCACGAATCAAGGTTGTGTTCATCTTCATGTGTTAATTCTGAACAGGGACAATCATTTGACCTCCCTGACGTAATATCCTAGGTGGTTTTTTTTCTTCTACGTCACAAATTAAACTTTTGAGTGTCACTTGGCTAAGGCTATGTCCTGTCGCTCCTTGCGTTAAGTATTAGCGTCATATTTCTTGTCTTCTCTCCCTAAAAAGCGTGCACGGGCGTAAACTAGGGCGGCCGAAATAACGCTTACGTATTAAACATATAAAAAAGCAATAATGGTTAGAAAATCATGTGTCAATCTTGTTGACACTGGAAAGGAAAATTAAAAGTCACTCGTGGATTTGGTTGACAAAATTATTATTATAATATATTATGACAATTATTATTGTCAATTTTATTCCTATGGTAGCCTATACGCTGGATATAAATGCTGTCTCGTACTCTAGTTCAAAGAGCACTTAGTACGCGGGCCAAATGCGGGGACACAAAATAACTCTCATTTTTACCAATTTTTTTTTTGTGTTTTCAAACACAACAAAACCTCAAAAATAACTGCGGCATTTGTACGCAGCTGGAATATCTACCCGGATCGAGTAAAGCAATATTACAAATTACTACAGATATTTTTCCTAATAATGTTGTCAAAACAAATTGTGTGCGTTCAAAAGAATGGTGTTCATTCCAAGTTTTACAATATAATTTTCTCTTCCGTTCGCCTTTTGTTTTTCTTCCATCGACAGCTTTCCGAGTTTAGGTTAAAAAGTTACTCAAATATAATTTTATGTGGTGCAAAATAAAATATACAATATACAAACTACCGATCTCGGTGTTTTACACGAGTAGATGAATTAATCATAGAAAACAGACGTTTTTACGTCATTTTCTACGTGCGGTTTGTGTTATTGATTAACCCATTCAGCAATTTGCAGAGTCCTAACACATTTCCTTTTTTCAAATTTCAAATTATTCACCAATGAGCTGACCTCAAGTTAAAATGCAGTTAATGATCAAGATAAAAACAGCTGAAAAAAAGATGCAAATTTAATACGGTTACATGAAATCAGTGATTACACCAAAATTGTAACGTAAAGTGAATAGTGTGCATGCTGTATTCACAACACTGAATGCGGCGAGTGTTGTATTTTGGTAATTTTTTACAGTTTTAATATCGACGTTTCAAAGCTAGCGTTCCGTAAAATGAAGATGACAGCTTCCCCACGGCGAAGAATAGGCTTGTAAACTTCTTAATGACTCTGTCAGACATTGATCGACGTAAATGACATTCATGATGACTCGTGTACCTCAGATGTTTTCAAACTTCTATCAGCTTGTTAACCTACAATAGCCGAACGCTCACACGGTTTTTTTTGTTATAACAGTTTTTATTAAATGATCGTAGAAAAAGGAGATTTATTTTCGGTCTAGACTGATTTGTCCTCGATGCCAGAATTGCTTACCTGCCGACCTAATTGTTTCCCACTCAGCCATTAAGATCACAATTTGCATACCTATTTCGCCAGCGGAAGACGCGATTTTGTTCAAGAACTTTCACGTACACAACCTCTAGCCTCAAGTAAAATACTTAAACGCAATTCTTCTTAATGCTGAGGCGAGCACAACAAGGCATCCTTGTGAATTTCAACGATTTTTTTAGCCTTGGTGGAAAGTGACAGAGCCACTTTAATAACAAGACATTTTCTTCGTTTCTTGCTGCTTTTAGAGCTCTTGATGAGAGGTAAGATATCATTGAATTTCGTCAAGGATTTTGGTGGTCAAGTTTTATTCAGTCTTTTTTGGAACACAGATACCAAAAACTGCGACTTAACTCCTAACCTGGAGCTTCGCATTTCTCAAAAGTTTCATTCGGTAACGAAAATTTAATTTGTTGAATTTCTGTGGTTTTAGAGAGGTTTTGAATATTTTAGCTTTTGGGAACCAAATCTCGCCGTTGCTTTAAAAGCTGATGTGGCTTGGAAAAACGTGGATAAATATGTACATACATTCTAGGGTTAGGATTTATCACAACCCCCTCCTTTGGCTATCGATTATGTCTATTTCTCCAGGTTAATACGAGCACGGCAATACAGTCCATTTGCTCTTGCATAAACCTCTTAGCTGAGTGAACTTAAAGATAAAAATCAGTGCCTGGCGTAAATTGGTAGCACCTTATCGATGTTACACGTTTTCTCGCTACTTTAGTTTTTCAGATTTTTGTTTATCGCAAGTCCATGACAAAAATGGTTCAACTTCATTTTAATTAATTTCATGCAAATTACCCTCTTCCTTCAAAAACGTATGTAAAATGTAGACCGATTCCATTTTCACGCTTCGTTTACTCAGACACATTCTAACATCAAGGCGCGGTAGCATCAAAATACGGGACAAAAATAAATCGCATATTGACCACGATTTCAAAGACAAGGTTTCCTTCGTTGTACAGCTCGATATAAGTGATTGTTTATTTACTAGCTGTAATTGATTCGTTTAGAGTTTTTTATCAACGCAAGTATATTAACCAGGAAAGAACAGACATCGTCAATATTGGGGTAAACAAGAACCCACCTTCCATTTCTCTTCCGTTTTTTTTTCTGGAATAAACCTGAGTCCCCGGAATGCTCAATGCCACTCAGTTATTTTTAGATATCTCTTACCTACGGTGTAATTATGGAATGTCTGCTTCAAAATGATTGAAATCAAGCTCTCGCGACGAACACGACGTCTCCTGTAGTTATGAATTCAAGATAGTCAGGAATGATGGATATTTTAATTTAGCCAAGAATCTCGCGATAATCTCGACGTATTCAGTCGGACTCTGCGGGTCAACAAAACTTTTTAAGAATTCAAACGATGTTCACTGAACACCAGCTAAGAACTTTAAAAGTAAACAGTTAACTTATGGAATTGCGCTCCTCGGGAATCCAGCGTTTCACTTTGTTGTTATCTAGAACAGCAACGCAACGAAGCAAGGTGTATATTGCATGAACAGACGTGCGCAATCACTGTTCTTGTTACTGTGATCGAAAATTTGTTTTAATTTGTTCCTGGTTAATTCCAGATTATTCTTAAAAATCCAACTTAAGAAGGTATGTTTAAAACAAAGCTTGAGGCTGTAACGTACTTGTCGACAGCTGAGGTCCAGTCCAACATATTTATCAATGCACGGCATTGTCAAGATATATATCCGCCCAACTTTATTTAATAAATATACTAGTAGTAATCAAAGATTAGGAGTGCGTTCGACAATTTCGATTCACTTGGCTTCATTTTGATTTGGTTTCCAGAAATTCAAGCTTTCTTTACATGTATTAATACTGAAATCAACATTTTAAATATCAGTATGAAACTCTTAACATAACTGTAGAACATGATTTTCCCGATTTATTCACACAAATACAATGTTTGGAGTTTTTTGCATTGCATGACACCGCTATTCACAAATAGCAAAGTCGAAAACCGCAGGTGCTATTGTTTTTGGGGCTAGGGGCATTGTTCCTGTTCTTTGTTCTATTGTTCTACTGGTCCTCTAGTGTAGCAGTTGCTATTGTTTTTGGGGCTAGGGGCATTGTTCCTGTTGTTTGTTCTATTGTTCTACTGGTCCTCTATTGTAGCAGTTGCTATTGTTTTGGGGGCTAGGGGCATTGTTTCTGTTGTTTGTTCTATTGTTCTACTTGTCCTCTAGTGTAGCAGTTGCTATTGTTTTAGGAGCTCGGGGCATTGTTCCTGTTGTTTGTTCTATTGTTCTACTGGTTCTCTAGTGTACCAGTTGCTATTGTTTTGGGTGCTAGGGGCATTGTTCCTGTTGTCTGTTCTATTGTTCTACTGGTCCTCTTGTGTAACAGTCGCTATTGTTTTGGGTGCTAGGGGCATTGTTCCTGTTGTTTGTTTTATTGTTCTACTGGTCCTCTAGTGTAGCAGTTGCTATTGTTTTGGGGGCTAGGGGCATTGTTCCTGTTGTTTGTTCTATTGTTCTACTGGCCCTGTTGTGTACCAGTTGCTATTGTTTTGGGTGCTAGGGGCATTGTTCCTGTTGTTTGTTCTATTGTTCTACTGGTTCTCTAGTGTACCAGTTGCTATTGTTTTGGGTGCTAGGGGCATTGTTCCTGTTGTTTGTTCTATTGTTCTACTGGTTCTCTAGTGTAGCAGTTGCTATTGTTTTGGGGGCTAGGGGCATTGTTCCTGTTGTTTGTTCTATTGTTCTAATGGTCCTCTTGTGTAGCAGTTGCTATTGTTTTGGGGGCTAGGGGCATTGTTCCTGTTCTTTGTTCTGTTGTTCTACTTGTCCTCTAGTGTAGCAGTTGCTATTGTTTTGGGGGCTAGGGGCATTGTTCCTGTTGTTTGTCCTATTGTTCTACTGGTCCTCTTGTGTAGCAGTCGCTATTGTTTTGGGTGCTAGGGGCATTGTTCCTGCTGTCTGTTCTATTGTTCTACTGCTCCTCTTGTGTAGCAGTCGCTATTGTTTTGGGTGCTAGGGGCATTGTTCCTGTTGTTTGTTCTGTTGTTCTAATGGTCCTCTGGTGTAGCAGTTGCTATTGTTTTGGGGGCAAGGGGCATTGTTCCTGTTGTTTGTTCTACTGGTCCTCTAGTGTACCAGTTGCTATTGTTTTGGGTGCTAGGGGCATTGTTCCTGTTGTTTGTTCTATTGTTCTACTGGCCCTGTTGTGTAGCAGTTGCTATTGTTTTGGGGGCTAGGTGCATTGTTCGAGTTATTTGTTTTATTGTTGTACCGGTCCTCCAGTGTAGCAGCTGTGATGTCATTCATCTGAGACCGTGCTGGAGTTGCTAAAGCTGCCCGACTTTACTGCGTACTTCAGTGAGTGTTCCAGCGCAGAGTGCGTAAACCAAATATCTCAGATGGTTTGCTTTATTTTCACACTTTATTTAAAAGAGTTATTCATGGTTTGTGCATTTTGAAAAATTTAACCTGAATTTTAAATTCTGCATTTGCAATCCGTGTCAATCTTCTCCATCCTTAACCATTCGTCTTGTTCCTTTGGGTTTAGTGCTTAGTGCTTTTCCTTCCTTAGGTAGTAAACAATTATTTTTAGGTTTCCTATATTTTAAGGGTAATTTGGTTCGTCGTAATAAAGAAATGACTCGAAATGTGGTGACATAGCTCTTAAAATTAATAAAAATGGTAATAACGAATACGCACACTTCGGTATTTCCGCTTACAAGACATACGTGAGGTAATATTCGCAGCCAATCCGAGGATGACGACAGAAAAAATTGAAAATGTACCCACTAAATTTTATGCCAAGAGGTTATACCATACATTCCTTTAATCATTGCACGCCAACATAAATATGATAAGTGCGCCATACGGCATATGCTTAAAATGGACCAGCCACAATAACAAATAGAGTGCAATTGAACCAATCACCGAAGCAAGTTTCTGACATTATTTGCCTTTGTCGCTGGTTTGATTGTCTGGTTTAACGTTCTGCACACAGACAGCATCGGGAAACGGCCACAGCAATATTTAAGAGAAGAGCAGTTTTGTGTGAGGTTAGATTAGTTTTATGTTCATTATATTTGTCTCATTGCTTTGTGAGGGACAACGCTTTTCCTGCAGTTCCTTTTCATCGAGATACTAGTAAATAATTCTGAGGTTGATATCGATGCATATAGAAACAATATTCAAGTCAATTTTTAGATGCAACAACAATAAATTGGTACCGTTGTCTTTGCTTTTAAATAGTAAAAATTATATTGACGACAGAGAAAGCCCAATTTGCCGGTGTTTCACTTTATATAAGCCGTACTTCTTTAATCAGGAGCGTTTTGAGTCTCATTCACATGTAGATTTGACTTATTCGATTCAATGATATGCTTTTCTAAGTTAACAAATTCATACAAAGCAGAAATTTTTTATTTCAAAGTATATTAAAGAATTTAAATTTCCGTTCAATTATCATTCCGATGATTGAGTTAAATTGATATTGAGAAAAAAACTGCATAAAGGTTATTTTGCGGTTTCGCCATTGCGGGTTTCATACGTGACTTGACAAAAGCCATTTTATGTGCACGAAGAAAACACAGCTTTGACAAATATGCTGGTTTAATACGAGGGTATATTTGCATTTCCGTGATATCTCACAATACCATTTTCAAACTCAAAAATCATAATTTCTTTAAATAACAATGATGCATAAAACTCTTAACTCGGCTGCAACGTAAGCTTGGATGGAACTTTTCAAGAAACAAAATAGTCAGAATTTTTCTTTTTCTCAGATTCGTTTGATTTCGGTTAACTTATTAGACGAAATGGAGTTAAGATTACTCAAATTAAATACTCTGTAGCTAAGAAAAGAACATCCTTTTTGGAGAATTTTTCTGGTAAGAGAAAATATTTTTTCCTTCTTTTCAAAACGAGTTCAAGACGCATTGAGTGCATTTGCGGCTGCACTGAATGCGTTCAGCGGATATCTGCCAGAGGGCCTCAGCGGAGGTGAGAGGGATCAAGAAAAGAGCATTCGGAAAAATATACGACAAATAACAGATCTAATTTAAGATATTCATCAGATTATTTCAGCCCCGATAGGTGAGATTATACTTCACTTATGGCTAATCCCAGGTGACGTTCTATGATTAAATTAAGCTAATGGATTTCGTTGTTCAAGATAATCGTGGTACATAAATATGTATATTTTTGTCACAGAAAAATTCGTTTGCGCTTCCGTTTGGTGAAAATATATCGTCTTTAGAGTATTCAGTTTTGCGAGAGACAAAAATTGTTCACAACCTGATAGTTTACTGCAAATAATAATGTTCGGGAAATTTCCGAAAATTAAATTTTATTACATTTTTCAAAATATTTGGAATTTGTCATCTGATGTCTTTATTTCGCGAGGATTTTCCATGTGGTATATATTTTATAATGACTATCACTTTGTAAAAGCAAATTTAGCTGAGATTCAGTTCAGATGGCCTCGGGGTTATTCCGAACAACCGGATAAAACGAACAAATATCATACAACCCAAAATCTCGTATAAACGGAAACAGCGAAACGAAATTTCGGAACTAAACAAATTGCAATGTCTTTTCATATTTTCTTGTTCATGTTTGGAAGAAAACACTTAACATATATATACTGCAAGGCAAAAGTCTGAATAAAACATGTTTCATGTAATACATGTTTCTTACACTAGACCTTTTTCTCAAAAAAGAATTGCATTTACAATTTTTCGCTTTTCTTTTTCTTTTCTTTTTAAATTTATCAACACAAAATCACACAAACTTTTGTTTTTTGTGTTCGCTGCTTGTTATCAACACGTTTTTTTTCTGAGATTACGATTTTTTACTATCTTCAGCAAAATGCAAAACAAATACTTTACAACAATGTCCCAATTGTACAGCACATACAATGTTAATTTTCATTAATTTGATTGAAAAAGTCACTCTTAAATTTCTCTATACTTATAGAAAAATTGTTCCAAATCGGAAGATAGCTGTTCTTAAACTTTCAATCGCATTTTTGTGTTCATTTTATCTCGGTGAATTATTAACAACTCATTTATATGTGATTAGCACCGTACAAATTGTCTTTTAAAAGATGCAATTCTATTGCAACTGGACATTCGCTTTTTGTAAATTGCGCTGTTTGGAAGAAGCGTATTTTCTTCCTCATGTCAAAACTGTTTAGCTTAGCTTCCAATATATTAATTTCATATTTGCCTGCTACAAATTAAAAAATGTTACTTTTTCAAATGAAAGTTCTCGAAAGCTAACAAGATCATTAGAAATCTGGTGTAATATCTCACATAGGTACCGGAAATATATTTGGTATCTACCTTGGTGTTATTAAATAACAATCTGGATTGGCAATTCGTCAATTTCCATTAACACATCGTAAATTGATGCTGAGTTCGTACTCTTATATAAAGATATATCCTCGGGCAGAATATTGTCATAATAAGGTTTAAAATCTTTTATTTTCTATTAAGTTTTTGCTTATGCAATATTCTTATTGCACCAAATTTGTTGTTTCTAACAACACTCGAAATAACACTTTATGGGTGATATAAAAATTGATTTATTTTATCCGTTCCTAATTGACGATCAAGTCAATACAATTATATAAAAACGTTAATTTAAAATAACTTATAAATATACTATTGCAGATTCAAGGGTGGTCCCTTGCAGCACGATGTTTGAATTTACGTGCAGATCCTCAAAAACGGTGTATTTTTCGAGTCTTCATTGTTTTATTCACAGTCGAAGTAATCGGCGAATGTTATTCATTAATTGAAACGTGAAAGGAGGTTTAGTCGAGTTGTTTGTTACAAAAAAGACCGTAAGATTATGCACGCACGTCCTCATGTTAATTAAAACACGTAATGATTATGTTTTAGGAGGGCTAAGCGGCTTTTAGAGTTTGCAAACACAAAGTGTTAAGAACGTGGTATGAAAAGGATAAAAACATGATCGGAAAGAGGTTATTGTTATGCGGGGTTAGTACGTCTCAAGGCTTTAATGCCGTATAACTGATTAATGCTTCACAACAATAGCTCGTTTCCGCAAACGCGGCCTAATGAATTGCCACCACGCAGAAGAATTGCTTTCGACTATCTGCTACAGTAGTCAATTATACTTGCTCGTCAATATTAGTGGAAATGCAAATTCATGATCACTACACGAGAAACGTCAGTTACATAGATGAACTGAGCCACACGAAAGATGATCCACTTAGCCGAAGATCCGAGAGCGTTGAGGTGAGTAGCTTTTCGAAACCTCTTCAAATTAAAAAAAACTGTTTTTCTTGTTTTCATGCGGCTTTCAAATTGTGTACTACCTAAAAAAGCAACATTTGTCGATTTTTTTGGTAAGACTTTTTATTTTAAAGCAAGGTTTCGCGGCACCCATTCCTTCCTATCAGTTTTTCAATATTTTGATATTTATTATCTCTAGTTTTAAACGAGTTTTGTCATGTTTAATTCAATTTGCTCTTCAAACACTAAAAGCAACCATGACACGTACAAGCGATCTCTCGAGATCTTACTTAAGGGCGTTCTGTTTCTTTTTTCAGATGAGTTGAGCAACGGTCGCCGTCATGGATAATCAAACGTCGAATAACTTGAGCGGTTCCACAAATGCTGACAATGACAGTGTTACCAATGACTCCTTCTACTACATTCGACTCGTGTGCTATGTGATAATCTTTATTGTCGGGGTTATTGGAAATATCTTGGTGTGCTTAGTGGTTTGTCGCGAACGAAAGATGAAAAACGTCACCAATTACTTCATCTTCAATCTGGCCGTGAGTGACCTGTCGGTGTTGTTGATTTGCATTCCGTTCGACTTCGGTGAGATTGTAACGGGAACATTTCCTTATGGCGCTGTGATGTGCAGGCTTATTTACCCGCTGCAAACCATGGCAGCCACTGCATCAGTCGGCACACTGGTCGCCATAAGCCTAAACAGGTAAGTTCTATTAAAATACTTGAATTTACTCTCGCTATATACTCATTCACTTGACTGCCTTCACGTATGTGAATGTTACTACTGATATACTGATATTTGTTCGATGTGCCCAAAGAGCACCTTATAACTAATCACCACGGAGCTCTTGCTTCTTGATACGTTTTTTTTTTTTCATGGTTTCAACAGAAATATTTTTTTCGGAACAGAAATATATCACACTTTATATTTGAGCTGAAACGGCCGGAAGGGAGATACTTTATGCACTCAACTAAATAACCGCTATACGTGATACTTTTAAAAAAAAATATTCATTTACATTGACCTTTGTTTGCGATTAAATCTTTTTTGACATACATACAGCTTCAATGTTTTATTGTAAGTACCCACCCGTTTATCTTCGTGATAAAATGCTACCTCGGGTGGAAGAAAACATTTTTAGGGGCCGCTGGCCTTAGTTGAATGAATAAAGTGACTCAAAAAGATACATAAGTCAGATTTGACCAAGAACTGTTAAATTTTGTTTTTCGCTTTTGCTTTATAGAGAGCGAATGTAATTCGCTTCGTATCCTTTCCGTAGAATAATAAGCCGTGTGGGAAAATAGGGGCGGTTTTCCTGCCTGTGTTATTATTGCTGTGCGTCTTTTATTGTTTTTGAAAAAAGACGCTAACATCCATCTGCAGCGTTCGCTGTTCCACAAACTACCTACCCAAATTATTTCATTTTTTAGTGTACACGGTATTAACTGTATTCAAAGTTAGCAAACGGACAACGTTAACTGTGGTTTCCTTGTTAAAGAGGTGTGACTTTTTTGTCAAATGGAAAAGGTTTTAATTATTCAGGATTATTATAAAGGCAAGAACTAATGAATTGATTCATGTTACGGCGGTAATTGCATGGCAGTGATCCATTAACGGCTTGCAACAACAATAGATAAATATACAATTTACACCTAGGCTTCTGCCAAGGTGATAATGGGCAAACGAGTTTATGATTACTGAAAGAACTCGACACTACGAGGTGATTAACGCAGCTGAAAAATTGCGGTGTTAACAAGTAGTGTAGAAACGTTTTGCTTCCAGGTTTGGTCAAAATGGCGCGGTTCTTTAAGTTGAAAATAAAGCCAACGTCACTCGCACGAAACTGCTGTATTCTTAAAGAAGCACTTTTGCGTGCCTTTGTTGATTATCTTGTGCAAAATGGTTCTCTGTTAGTCTGCGGATGAAAGCCTAGTGTGTGATTCATGTGGTACTGTTTATTATGCTGTACAAGGTGGTTCTAACTTTTAAATTTGTGGTCGAAACCCTAGTGTGTGAAAATTCAAATGAAAGCTATTGAGCAGTACTTTCATGTGGTACTGTTTATTATTCTGTGCAAGGTGGTTCTAACTTTTAGGTCTGTGGATGAAACCCTAGTGTGTGACCATTCAAATGAAAGCTATAGAGCAGTACTTTTATTATGCTAAACAAGGTGGTTCTATCATTTTGGTCTGTAGCACGTGACCACTAAAAATTGAAATATAGCACAGTACTTCCACATGGCGCTTTTTTGCGGTACTTTTGAAAACAGTTTTGACAATTGCGGACATCTTAAGCAAACGTGGGAGTGAAAGATGAATATTTGGAAAACTTTCCAGTCTTCCCAAAACATGTTGATATGCTTGGAAGAGCCGGTCCGCCCTAAAGCTATTGGTACACAAAAGAACGCGGTAGAATCTAAGTACCTTCGTCCAATTAGTTATCTTAACCCTACCGCGAAAGTTCAACATTTATTTTCGAATTGCTACAAATTTACAGTGTTTTTTCCTTTCAGTGCCGGATTTCCGTACCTGATTAAAACTTTTCGTACAAACAATCAACATTATGATTGATCGCCAACGCTGCTCTCGGGGTTCAATCTTTAATCAACGGACACACAAAAAGTTGCGCGCAGCTGACGAAAAGCCACGCTTAAATCTGCACCAATATTTCAAAATTACTGTAAATTGTAACAAATCGTGAATGATTAGTGTGAATCTCAACAAAATTGTGGGTTTTCTTATTAAGTTCTTTTGGAGCTGCAATTCCTAAAAAAAATAAAACAAATTTGCGATCGGAAATGGCTTAGTTTTTAGAACCTAGAATTAAAAGCGCAGTCGATGGATAGCACGCGCGGCAAATATTCATTATAATTGATAAATACAACATTAATCACGGAAGGAGTTTTCAGAAATCGGAAAACAATATCAACAGACTGTGTGGCGACGTGAGATTTATCAATCCGATTAGAATTTTGTTCTTCAGAGCTTGGCGTTCTGATAAAATTTTCCGCTTGTAAAAATGATAGCAAATTTCCACCTTGTAAATCCGTAAAATATGGCAAAAAGATTTCCGGGGATATTTCGTTCGTGTTTTGCTGATAACAACCTTTTCCGCCCATTGCAATCTTTTTACTGTAAGTTCAACACGAAATTAGTAACATTCTGGCAAATAATGGCTGTGAACTCAAACTAAAACTGCATTAACATAGCAAATGACATATTTCACGGTTATTATCATGCATACGATACATATTAACAGTCAATTCATACCGCACGGCCACTTATGAATCCTATCGATTGAGAAGATATATCAAACACTCGAGACAGTGTTTCATCACATTTCCAAACACTGTCTCTCGTATTTGATATATTACTTCGTAAATTTTGATCCCGATAAAAATGCCGGCTTTCACAAAAAAAAAGACAAAACATGAGCCTTTAAGATATTCACCTTGTGATCATGGACGTAGCTATCAAAGGGAAAATCCTGCTGCATGGTAAAACAAATCAGTAAAAATCTGGGTTAAGCGAGGCAATATCAGTGAAAAAAGTGAAAAATCTCTCCGAACATATTTGCAGCGGGGCCTAATGGTTAGGGCGCCGGACGTGCTATCCGGAGATGTTCCCCTGCCGCTAGAGGGATTCGTATTCGGTGGTCCAGAATTCAACCTTTCCACGATTTACTGGTCAGACTCTTGTCAGTTGGGATTTTCAAAAAGGTTTCTGTTCGATTTGGGATTTACAATATTTGTGTATTGTTTTACAGTGTCACCAAATAGCACAACAGTGATAAATACATTGGCACTTAGTCTGCAGAATAAACTGATTTAGCATTTGTTTTTATTATTAGATTACAATTTTGTTTGAAAACATTGTAGTTTCCATGCTGTTCTGTACACGTGTAGTCTCTGCTATAAGCCAAAACTGCATTAGCCACGGCCATGTTCTTTAACGAGCAGGGATTGGGTATGAATATTTAAAACTAATATGAATAGAAAAAGTAAGCCAGTCACCGGGGAAAGCATTCGACGAAAAGACATAGTACACTTCTGAAACTTCTGAGCGCTTTGTATGGAAGTAAGGCGTTCTTCACTCCCTCAGATAGATAGATAGACTTCAAAACACGAGAGAAAAAACTTGGCCAAAAAACAGAATCTGGCGAGTTGTGTTTGAGATCGTCCGTCTTATATTTTCAAAAACACGAGGACGCTCCCTCGTTTCACCAGCATCAAGTTTATTTATTGCTCGACAGAGGCGGTATTGTTTGTGCCATTTTCGTTTGAAATAGGATATGATTTTTGGTGCTTTGTTCTGGAATTGGCCTTTGTTTTTAGAAGAAACAACGACATCAGCCATAATGTTTGGAAAGCTGAAAAGTTGACCGCATGCTTCCTGACAATCCTGTATGCCTTTTAAATATAGAGCGAGTTTCAATTGAGTGTCGTAAAACCGACACCAAAGTATTGCTTTGGCCAATCACAATGGACTGATCCAATCCAATGATCCGATCAAAACGTGATGTAATTACACGTAGCCGACACAAAGCGCGGGAAAACGCGTGCGCGAATCACGATTGGTTTTGGCTTTACTTCTGATTGGTTGAAAAAATGGCGCGAGATTTTTAAACCAATCACTGAGAGTGGTGATTCGCTAAAAATCTCTCTAAACTTCAATTCAGTAATTTGTACCTCTCTGCAGGTTTATGGCAGTGGTTTATCCGCTCCGTCCTCAACTGCAGACACGCGACGCCAAAAAAGTTATTGGAGTAATCTGGGTGTTTGCCTTGGCTTTGGTATCGCCATACATTGCTGTCTTGGAGCTTCATGACAATAGCTGCGTTGAAACGTTTAAGGAAAAAGGACTTAAAGCTGGCGCGTACACAATTTCGATTTTTCTTCTGCAATATGTCGTTCCATTATCGATAATTGGACTGTCGTATATCAGGTAAGAACAGCGTGAATTGGGTAAAGATTAGTGGTGGTCTAATGGTGACCCTGCGATCATGCTCTCCCTCCCTACGTTTTGAAAAAACACCTGACCGCAGGTTTGTTTCATGCGCTGGACTCCGGATCGGGAGGACCAGGTTGTCGTGCCCAAATGAACTCAACACATTGCCCCGAACGACATGGCGGAAAAACGCTGAAGCACCTTTTTTCATAATTTTTTTTACGCTGAACTTGCCATTTTACATCAAAATTGAAATGGTTATATTTGTGTTAACATAGGTCAAAAGGTGATACAAAAATTTGTTCATCTTTACTAAACTTACTCAGGGAAATTTGAGAAAACGATGTGTTGTTTGTTGATCAAAATCTCACCTCTCCCAAAGTACAGGACCTTATCTCAAGGTTCACATTCACCAAATTTCGGTCCCACTTGACATTTTGTTCTTTATCCCTTAAAGGGCTTGTATACAAAATATTGAGCTTATATATCCATTTGCGTCCTTATAACGGGCGGTCGTATTTCGTTTTTCCGCCCTGCCCCCCCCCCCCCCCCCCCTCCGCAGTCCAGTGTTGGGCCACCGTCCAAGATTGATGGGCTTTCTAGTGTCTTGTTATACACCAATCTAAAAAGAAATCGTTTGGTCTTTATACACTGCTTCGACAGCTCAGGCATATGTGATAACTAACAGCATGTTTCCTTTCACAGAATTGGACGAGACCTTCGGCGGGACAAAGGCTCTTATTCAAACGATGCTCTCCAGCGTGACCAGGAGAAGGAGGCCCACAAAGTGATGAAGATTCTCACTGTTGTCGTTATTGTGTTTGCTCTTCTCATGCTCCCTAATCACATTGTCTTCCTTTGGTTGGACTTTGGTAATGGAAGTAAGTACATGATGCAAGTCAGGAAGATAATTTCATTTGTTTGCTGTGCAACTCAAAAACTTATTCCTCGGTCTTCTTTTTCCCTTTTATCTCATTCCTTCTCCCTCATCCCCGCCCGCATTGGTTATTCCCAGTTCTCCATTCCCCATTCTTCGTTTTCCGCTTCACGTGTGCCAGTCTACGTTTTACGTTTGGATGCTGGGGACCACGCAACGAAGAATAAACCTAATTGGCTTGTCTATTGCCGGATCTCTTGATCAAGAAATGCTCGTATCAGACGTCTCTCTGAGTGTATATTAAAACCAAATTGATTGTAAGGCTGGTACCACGGCAAAATTTATTGGCCAATATTTCAACTAACACAGCTTGTCTACTTTCCGGATGAAAGGAAAATATATAACCGCTCTCGAGGCTTTTTGTCCTCTATTTCCTATTCCCCATAGGCCATTATTTTGTGGCTACTCCCCCTCCCCCTGCATGTTTTCCCAACGAATGTTGCCCCTCCCCTCCCCCCGTAACATTTTGTTAGTCACGTGTTAATGTGTCAGGTTCCCTGACAAAATGTTACGGGAGGGAGGAGTTCCTGGGTGGAAAGAGTCTCCTTATCGGGGCGCTTTCCATGCAGTGGTGTGGAAAAACCAGCGACACTTCTCTGGCTAGTATTGTCGTAGCCTGCTCGCTGGCTACGACAATACTAGTACCCAGACCAAAGCGGATACTAACCGATTACTTTTCTTGGCAGATAAGAACCAGCATGCACCGGGCATCATGGCCCTGTGCCAAATATGTGTTTATGCAAACAGCGCCTCCAATCCTCTTATTTACAATGCTGTTAACGAACAATTTCGAGAGGGATTCAAGAATTACTTCCGATCATGGATAGAATGCGTCCTAAAGATCAAAGGCAGCAAACGAAGGGACCATGCTCAGATAAACAGCAGACGGAAAGGCGGCAGGCCCATCGGCAGCTGCACCATGTGCAGAGGCAGTGAAACATCTCTAAACGGAACCCTCTGTACTCAAAGAGACTCGCAGGTCAATAACAATGACCGGGTAGATATCACACAGTGTTCAGGTCTTAATACCAAGGTGATAACTGACCAGGACAAAGTGGAAGAATACGAAGAACTTTTAACAACGGTGTGATGCGTAGGAATGCAATGATTTTGTGGCCGGAAATAATCCGAGCTCGTCGAAGACAACGGAAAACGGATGCAAACCGAAAGAGACGTGACTGGAGTCGCGGTGGCCTGGGTCGAGGAGGAAATCTCCATTGCAATGTTGCCATGGGAACGCAAAATAACTGCTGTTTAAGATCATTGCAGTCGCAACTTGTTTCAACCAGTTACAATTACGTACGCCCGCTCTCTGTAACGCAGGTTGAGGGACTTGTCAAGCCAATGTCACCAAGGTGGCGTTTAGTTCGTAAGCCTTTGATCGGATGTAAAATTTATCTAAATTTTGCGATATGTAATACCTTTAAATATCTCCGAGTTGAATATAGACCAAACTGAAGCTTAATTAGAAGTAGATCTTATAACCAGTTTATCTACTGTACACTGAACTAATTATAGTGGAATATCAAACTATACCATACTATACTACAATTTCCATTTTTTCAAATTTCCAAGAGATTAATATATTGCAGGTTTTTTCGGCAAGAATACGCTAAAACCCGGCCCGGGCTCAGAGAGCCTCTTATTACTCAAATAGTACGCACCTGTGTTTGTAATCAGATAACCCGCTTTCCAATAGTCTGCCTGAGTGGGTTATGCTACGAGTTTTTATTCCCAAAATTCTTTCGGAAAATACCATGAACAGTACTATTAAATTATCTTGTTGTTTTGTGTATATAACCTGTTAATGAATTTCTATTAAGTAACAACGATTATGCAAACTGGGAATAAAGTATAGTCACAGTGAATAATTTATAACTTACACCTACATGTATGAAATTATGCCAAATACGAAAAGAAACGATAACAAAAGTTTAAATAATAAGTAAAATCTATGCACACAAATAAAATACTGCGACATTTTATATTCAATGTCTTGTTGTTCATTTCGCGCAGTGAATGAGGAAACGCATTAGATAACGCACAACAGGAACACGGTATTGATGGACAAGCGAAACATCAAGAATATTAGTAAAAATCTACTAGTATACTAATGCACACTATCAGCTATTAGAGTGCAGTGGTTGAAGGTCGTCTTCAAAACGGCGACGTCTTCGCGCTTTTGCGAAGTTTCGCAAGAAGATTTAAACCTTTTTCACCGACACAGCTATCACCCCATAGAAATCTCGAGCTCATAATCTAATTGTTAATTAGTGATTGAACAGGTAACGCATGGGGGTGGGGCATGGGAGAACTCATTGAACTCACGACGGGACGCGTAAGCTACGCTTGCCATGTTGTAACGGACGAGTCAGCGCTGGGGGAAACTAAAACTATTGCAATGGAAACTCACAAGAGAAAGGACAGCGATATTTAAAAAAATAAAGAAGGATCAGGGATACGCCTAGGGGAACGCACGAGAAAGCCAGTGCGCGATTTGACAGACTTGAAAACGAGTGAGGGGAGTGGCGGGCGTATGAGGTTACATTTGGGGAACGCACAACATTGCGTATAGCGAAACTAACGCACAGAATGTACCGGAAAGCGTGGCTACACAAGAACACATGCACAAGGCCGAAAGACAGGGATCGCTTTTACAAATCGTACGAGCAGACGCACTCGCCGCGCAAACTGTTAGTCTGCATGTGATGAGTGTTGTAACAATTTATCTGAAAATATTACACTCTTCACATTATCTCCATGACTTTCACGATTTTGCGTTAACTTTAGTCGTGTTCATATCAAATAGGCTGGTAAACATAATGTAGGCCAGCTTGTTTTTACAATTATACACTATAGTCTAGGAGCAGCACCACTTTCCAAAGTCCGTCAAGCGTGGAGGGAAAAAGGTCGCGGGCGTTAAAATAGCGAGAAGCAGATTTTCCATGTCACTTTTTTTTTCGCTTCACACTCGACGGACCAAGAAAACGGAGACTACTTGTTGGGTTATTAATGCACCACTCCATTTATTATATTATAAACAAGTTCATCTAATGCACGCGAATACACCAAGCTCAGTAGCGATATGGATCGTCCAAACCAAGCGGATCGCTGGCAAGATTATCTGGATTTTCATCTAGCTCGGTAACTTGATTGTCCAGTTTTATTCCAAACTCGGTGGCTTGACGAAATTTCTCGTCTTCCAGCATAGCTTTTGTCTGGTCATCGTACTTGGGACCTAATGTCCAGAGTTTCTCTAGTTCATAAACTTCTCGTACTTCAGGAAGAAAGAAGTGTACAACAATGTTACCTGCAACAAAATGTATTTTCTCAGTTTCCCAAAATTGCATAATTTCAAGAAACAGCGAATTTTGCACGATTAAAGTGGAAAACAGACTGATGAATTGATGATCTGATGATTTCGCTTTTAAAGTGGCGTGAATAGGCTCGCGGAACAACGGATTTGGTCTCACAGTACCTATGAAGGGAAAAATTATTTTGTTTAATTGTAACATTTACCTTTGAAGTACTCAATTCCAAAGTTTGAAATGTCTAGGGTTAAAACTTACAATTTTACAAGCCCTCTTGCCCTCAAAAATGGTATTTGAATAGACCATTTCAGAGATGCTGTTTTCCTCTTTTTCAGTCTTGGTGTACCATCTTTCATATGGAATGAGTTTTACTCGCACATCTTTGGTCTTGAAAATCAAACTCATTTCCGTATAAAGGCTGTGCACAAAGACTCGTTTTGAAAGAGAGGTAGAAATCTAACAAAACTGATTGGCTGAAAATTACAGAACAAGTTCTCTGCACATGATCAAAAGGTCTTGATCGAAAGCTCTGGGGACAAGCTTGAGTCATGCCTAGAATGGTGTCTTTTAGCAGAATAATTCAACTATTCCCATGTTCATTCCTGTTCTTTTCATACAAGAGTCCACCCCTGGATTGCTGGCTTGCAAGTGACGTCACGGAAGCCATGGTGGTGGTCAAGAACAATAGCCTTTCTCTCCCCTGGGAACGAAATTCTATTTTTATGTAAATCCTTCGAAGAAAATTCCTATTGTTTTGACCCCCAACATGGCCGCCCTGTCACGTGGTTGCAACCCAAGAATACAAGAATTAGCCGGATTTTTCTTACCTATATCCAAAGCTACCCAGTGATCACTCTCCAATCCTTCTGCAACAACATGGCCATCTTTACCAATGCCTCGTAACACTCGACCTCTAAACTGCAATGGGTATTCATGTATGAAAACATAATATATATGTGTGTTGAAGAAACTAGGCAAGCTTGAATGATCTCTGGTATTTGCTTATATGTCACCTGTTATTATGATCATACCAAACAGCTTGCACCAATAACATTGCTGATGCTTACTTCAGAGCAATTTGAATCCCCTGCTTTGGAAGTTTGTAGAGCACTCAATGCAGACCTTGGACTAGGGGGTGGGGGGAATGGGGGATTAAAGTACTATTGATTTGGGAATATCGCTTGGCCATTTGTACCAAAACTACAGTGGCCAGGAGCAGTTACCCCGATCCCCTCCTCCAGAAATGCACAGTCACCTGCCTAGCACAGGTAGTAATGTGCATCATCCACCCATCACGTGACTTACTATCAAGTCCATAACCACCTCATATCTACCTACCAGTTGCTCTAGGTTCTTTGCCATTGCCCGAATATGTCTTGTTGATACACCACTTACAACCACAAAGTAATCAACATAATTTTGTCCGATTCCTCTAGTTTTGATCACACAAATATCTAAAGCGCTCTCTTTTCTCAGAAAGCCTACAAGATCTTGTATATTCATGAAACCATCTTCATCCAGTGTGTACTCTGCAATGGCTGGACGAGGCTTCGAACGAGTCTGCAGCCTACTCGCGATCTCGGCATCATCTTCGGAAAAGCCTGAACTGAAATTAGAAAAGTTCGCCGATTCGTGTTTTGAAGCGTCTCTTGTTTCATTCGTTGATGTACGACTTCCATTAAGATCAATTCTTCCAGTAGTCAGACTTCTATGATGTTGAAAGGATCGCTTTCCTCTGTCAGGGTATTGAGTGAGGCGCTGAACGACTCCATGATTCTTGTAATTATAAAGCTCTGATGAACAAATCCGAACGTAAAGCGACGTTGCAAGGGATGAAAGCGCTCTAGTTTTACCGAAAAGATGTACAGAACTTTGACATAACATGACTGCAATATACGAAATAGTTGAAATAAGCCGAGTAAACTACCTCATCGAACGACCGCCATCTTGGAAGCCTCGTTTCCATGTGGCAAATTATTTGCACAAGTGCCACCAGACTGAGGGCATCTCTAAGACTCTCAGGGAGGGGGTAAGGTTAGCCTCCAAAGCGAAAACTATATAGACCGATTTAGAAGAGGCACTGACATAGAAGAACCTTAAAAGCAGGCTGGTATCCAACTTCAACCACACAAATTTCTGGAAATAAATAGTTTAATAATTATTTCATAATTAATAATTTTTATACAATACATTTTTACAAGCTTTACACTTCACATACAAATTGCAACTTAGCCATTTCAATAATGAAAATAATTTGATATCTAATATTTGATCCAAATACGTGTCAATTGAGCAACCATTTGTGTTGTAAATGCAACTAGAAACACCTGCAGAGATTCCAACCATGTGAACTACAAAAAGCAAGGTTTTCGGTGCAGCATGGCTGCACCCATGCCAGTGCACACCTCAGGGGGCTCCAGGGACATTTCATCATTCTGAACCCTTTGTCACTTCAATTCCATGACATTTTGACATTACTCTATTTGGGAATTAATAAATTTAGAATTGTCTCCTGTTGATGTCTGAAATTCAGATGTTCAAATGTTCCAAAGAGTACTTATTTTCTCCTCCAAGATCTACATTTTGTCCGAGTGGTTAACTCAAGGTAGGGGATTCCTGTTATAAATTTTACAGACATCAGGTAACTGAAAAATTGCTTATTATAAAAGAACGATTTCTTTTAAACAAACAAATTAGAAACATTAGAATTACTCGTAAAAAATATACATCAAATTACAGCAAAGAAAATAACAATAACAAAATCATTATTTTAACTACCTTCTGGTATAATTTGGTATGAAATAAAACAAGATTGTATTAAAGCTGATAATTGTTGTGAAGTTTTCATATATATCATGATGATGGCATAAAGATTTGATTTTATACTAAGAATACAAAAACATTCGGACACCAGGCATGTACCTATTCTAGATTTTGTCATGTTCTAATTTGGGTATTCTGGGAGAGATTTCAAAAAGAGTATGTGCATTTGTGGCAGCTAATATTACCTATTATGGCACCTTTCAGAAAGCAATATGAGAAATCTCCTCTTTGTAGGGAGCTGCACGTGAGCGAGTGAGCTCCCATGACACAGCGAGTGTAATGCAGGTTTTACAGAAGCCCTGTAAGTTCCTGAAAACAACAGACTTCTCTCAACGCAAGCATAAGTTTAACTTGAAAAAAGAGCATCATTTATGAAATACTCCAAAGGCTAGGGACTTATATTGCAATTGGTGTACTAATAATACAAAAATACCTTCCAGCTGGTAGGATTTATTTGACGAATGGTAATTAATATGTCAAATATATGTCATATATGTCAAATCGTTATGTCTTGAAAGCAGGAAAACCCCAGTATACACATGTTGTGCACTATTGGCTTGCTAATTTTACTAACAACCTTATTTTCTTGTAATTAATTCTACTATAAATAACATTGAGCTGTTTCTTGACTTTTATGTAGCAAATCTCTTTGTCCACTCCTTAGCAGTCTTGTCGTGCTCCTGCCTGTTGGTTAAATACTGGTTTGCTATGCTGCCAACAAGTGGATCAACTAAAACAAAACAACAAGATGCCAAAACAATAGTAATAAGTTAGTGATATTGTTTTACTAGCAAAGCTCTGGTCAAAGAATGGATACCAGTAACAACTTAACTGGGACTGTGCAACATATTTGCGATTGGGGGGGGGGGGGGGGGCTAATGCAAATGTTGTAGGCACTTGTTGTATAGGATGCAGGCGCAAGCCATCTAGGGAGGTCTGGGGAATGCTTCTCCTGAAAATTTTTAAAAATGAATGCACCCAGAATGACTAAAAATGCATCCCAATATACCAGATACAGGAATTATTTTATTATTTATCAGGCTTTATTTTTTCCAAATTATTTTTGGAGGGCCTCAATTCCCCCCCCCCCCCCACCAGCCCCCTGGCTCCATGGTCCCTACTAAACACTGGTCATGCATTCCAAGGGGGTACCAAGGATCTCAAAAGTTTTTTCTTGTCCCAGAGACCATGATCCTTCTCGTCTGTGCCAGGGATGGAGACCTCTAGCCGGTTCTAATTTTTGAGCATGTGCAGAGCACTAATTCTGTACATTTCAGCCAATTGAATTTGTCAGATTACATCATGATTCCCTGAGGGGTTACACCAGATAAGTTCAGATAAGATTGTTTACACTGATCGTAAAAATTTACCTGGATTGCAGTCGGTTAGAAGCGAGCAAACTGACAGAAGAACTTTTGAAATGGTAAGAGCTGGACTCCAGTTATCTTTTAAAATATCCAGACAAATCACACCCTGTACCAAGAAAACAACGGCTTTTATTCAGTGCTGAACTTAAACACTCTTAATTTCTATAGGACAATAAAAATTAAACAATCATAGGTCTACAATGCATGCATAGAGAGAGAGAGGGAGAAAATCTGTGCAAAAGGTGAACTGTTTTCTGGAAAAAAAATTGAGTGATTTTTCAAAGCCATTTACAGGTACCAATTGTGGTCTCGCAATTCAAAACATCAAAATATCTACACATCTAACAGGGCAAATGCTAGTATCACCATCTCGCATACACTAACAAAATTGATTGATTAATGTTATTATATTACTGGTACATCACCTGGCTGTTTATGTTACAATGGTAAATCCTGGTTCGAAAGGTTACCTAGAAATAGGAATGAAAAGAAAAAAAATATGAAACAGTAATTGAAATCATCATATTGCAGAGCTGCAGAGACCCTGTTATGACAAAACAGCTATGTTGAGAAAGTTGATGTTGAGAAATTTAAATGCAAATTACCTTTGGTGGTTTAAAAGGATAGTCAGATGAGAACTGAATATCAAGGAAAAACACTCCTCCTTCATATACTGATCCTGGAGGACCAAGAATTGTCGAGTGCCACTCATACAGATTGTCTCCCTTGGGACCAGCACTGGAACCAAACAAAAATTCAAAAATCATTCAGTTAATTTTTGCATTTAAATGTAAATGAAACTTGAGAAAAATTGCTTTGCATCCCAAATCCTGTCAAATAACTTGACAAGTACATCAAAACATAACATAACATAACAGAGACATGGTAGTCAAATGCCTCGAGTGCTGGAGTCCTGATCAAGTTGCATGCATACTGGTACTGTGCACTGCATTGTGTTCTTAGGCACAACACTTTACTCACATGGTGCCTCTCTCCATCCAGATGTATAAATACGTACTGCCAAATTTAATGCTAGGGAGGGGGAGGGTGGCGCTACAGTGGACTAGCATCCCATCAAGAAAAAAGCCTTGAGCCTAGTGGCCCAAACTGCTGGAGCTCATCCCGGCTTCAGTAGCATTAAGTAGCAAGGAATATTTCTACTCCCCCTGGATGGGATGCTAGTCCATTGCAGGGTTACTCCCAAGCAGTATTTTGCCAGTACCCATTTATACACCAGGGTGGAGAGAGGTACTGTGCAAGTTAAGTGTCTCGCCCAAGAACATAACACAGTGCCTCAGCTGAGGCTCGAACCCGGACCGTCTCATCCGGAGTCCAGCACACTAACCAAATGGCCAGAAGAAAGTCGCTTCACACTTAGGAACCCTGCAGCTTTTACCGGTATGTAGATTTTTTAAAGCGTGAGAGAGTAACACTTGCAAATCTTAGCACAAAGAAGAGGTATAAAGGATTATAGAGTATATATGACAGTATACTTTTGTTTGGTCAAAGCTTTTTTCCACCTAAGCACTTGTTCCCAAATCATTTTAACTGAAGTTATGAGATACAGTTAGAGATTAGCCAGTCATACAGATCTGTAATAAACATCAAAATATCATGAATGCTATATATACTTTATCATTAGTATATCTAGTTATATAATTCAATTCAAACAAAAGCACTATGAGAGATTAGGGTCGGAATACAAATACCTGGTAATCAAAATTAACTCCTCATCAGATAAGTCATTCAAAACCAAACCTAAACTTATAAGTTCTAAAATACACAGGTATAAAAAAATAATTTGTGGAAAAAATATTATAATAAATTACAAGTTTTCTTAGCAAGAATTTGTTTGTTAAATGCGCTGTAACGTAATGGAATAACATTAAACTGTATACATTACTTTTCAAGTTCAATTTCAAGTGAGTTTAGTACTTTATTGGCTCTCATTTGAACCACGCGTAATTAAAATTATTTTCATATCAAAAATATCCCACGTGGTTTTAAAGCGCAGACACATTTTTCTCCACAATATGATTCAGCTGCAATATCTCACTATTAATTAAAATACCTTATAAAGGTATACGACTAATCCAAATTCCTACGGTACAATTTATAGAAAGCTGATCAATCGTGTCTGTTCAAACAAACCAAATTGTAAACAAGCAACATGAATTCTCCTGTGCAAAGCTATTGTTCTGAACAGACGGGGAAATGGCGACCGGAATTAAGATGAATTATAAATATGTGAAGCAAAAGCCTTTCGTTTGTCGTCAAGTCTTTCTTACCTGCAATTAGGAGGTGGATCGAGAGCTATCTCAGCCAGTTCTCGCTGAATCCTGAATAAAAAACACCCAACTTTAATTTGCAAATAATCATGTTACTAGAGGAATTGTAAAGTATTTGATTGTGTTAACGGGCCACGCTGATGGTCGGGACCTTATAACAGGAAATCGGCAATATATCGCTCATCTATGGCAAAAATGACCATGTTAGGAGTTCAAGATGAAGTTTAGTCAAGCCTTTATAACATGTGTTTTTGTGGTGAACGTTAAACTAAACAATTCTGTGAGCGACGAGTTTAAACATTACCCAAACGGCAGTTCACACGCGTGACAATGTACACTACATTATTCAGCTGGCGTGAACAATCCCGTTTCAAAATCAAACTTATCGCGATACCCCTTAAAAATCTGCTACGTTATAACATAACCTATCTACTTTTCAGCTTGTATACGCGTCTAAAAGTGACGCAAAATATTTTCTATTGGCGTTCTTTTACCTCTTTGCTGCACCACTTGTCTTTGGTGGTCTAGTGGGTGCAATTTTGATCTCTTTGCGGATTTGAGTCGGCCGGCGTTCTTCATTAGCCGGGCCGGATAAGCTTCCTGCATCATGTTCAGACATTTTCAGCACAACTAACCTGAAAATAAGATTTTTCAGAGTTGGTGAAAGTCTGGGGAGTTTACAGAGAAAACCGGAGAACCTTCTGAACAACAAGAAGGGGTTAGGGGCGGTATTCGGTGCCCATTTCAAGCACACCAGGAGATTGTAAATGCATGGCAGCTCGACTACTTTCTGATTTATTTCGTATTAAGCAAGATATTGCGATCAGAGTTTTATAAATCCGGAAAAACGGCTCTTCAAGATCTTATCTGGGAGAACATTTGAAATGGGTACATGTAACATATGCAAGATAAAGAAATTAAAACGCCATGCAGGTTGAAATGAGACCCCCGACACGGAAAGCCGAACAAGAAGTGGTCAAGTGTACGATTACCCCGGACGATTACTTTAGTCTTCCTTTTCGATCGCAAAAACGCAAGCCGCAAGCCCACTAAATATTATACTTACGCATTCAGTATAGACTGAAGATTATCTAAGCTCAAAATGAGACTAATTCTTCCTTTAGATGCGTAAAGAAATGACTTCAAACTTAAGCAGATGGAAGCAGCTGGCAAGGTTCTGCGGTCGACCTCTTGTCTCGGTAGCTTCTTGCAATCAAGACAGTTTGATGAAGTTAATGTGCCACCGGACAAATTATGCTTCTTTAGTTGAAGAACCTTTGTGGCCAATTCTATTCCCCTCGTTTCTTAAGCTTGTTTCTTGCAAGTGAAAAGTTAGGGTTTATAAGTCTTGCTCCTTATTTGCTCGTCTGTCTGCAATGGATTTTCGATATTCCAGCAACTTCAGCACCAGACGTCTCCAGTAACATAAACCTAATCTTTTGTTAAAGGCAAATGCCCACAGCAAATTACCAAATGTCGATCTAAAGAAACACTCAGTAATTTAACCTTCCAGAAGTCTAAACTATTGGTCGAAAAACGAAATAATTTGACGACAACTTCGCACACAGTACTGATATCGAAAGAGAACAAAAGACAGCCCTCCCTTGGGAATAGAAACTTATCAACAGAATACTCAAGGGAATAATGGCGGGCGAGGTGAACTGGCACTAATATTTGACTGCACAGGAAACCCAGCGTTATAAGAAACGACGAATTTTCACGTTCTAATATAGTACTCTGCTGCGCCCTCCATCAATTACGTAATTCTTAGTGGTGCACCTCTACAATCCTGGATGCCTGCTAATACGTAAAACAGGTGCCTCTCATTCGCTCCCGCTACTATGTGCGAAACGCGAAGAGAGAGAGAAAAAGAAGAGATTCTCTTCGCGTTTCGCACGAAGTACGTAGCGGGGACGAATGAGAGGCGGCTGTATTCGCAGGCTACCGCGGCTACCGCTGATTTAGTATTCAGAAAACAAAGCCTGCGAACATAAGAATATAGCGAATAATAGCGGTGTATTTAAAGTTAAGTGTCCATGTAAAAAGTTGTCCATCTAGCTATCGTAAAAGTAGAAGTGAAAGTGAAAGAAGTTTCTAAGTAAAGTCCCAATTACGTTATTACGCCAAAGCTACGAAGAACCTATGATTTAATATGTCATCTCGGTGAAGTTGCCATGTTGTATCTTTTAATTTTATGCCCCTGAAACACAAAATGACAATAATGACGGCCACAAGTTTTAAATAAAATTGTTTGTTTTGTTTTCAATTTCCCGTCTCGGTCCGTTGCGCTCGTCATAAACTATCTTTATCCGGTCTTTTTATCCTTACACGCTGGGAGTCTGGAACTAGTAGTTGCAAGAGACGGAAACATGGCGGATGAGAACATGACGACCGAAGAACAAAGTTTTCAGAAAGAAAATGAAGTACAAGAAGAGCAAATGGATGTAGATCAGGAACCAGAATTAGACAAGTAAGATCACATTTACCCACCTGTATCTTGCAATCGCATTTTTGCCCGACATTTTTTTTGTTTCTAATATTTGTGCTGTTGTAGTTTTGCGAAGGCCGATGCAAAAAAAGCCGAAGGAAATAGAGAATATGCACAGAAACACTACGAAGCCGCTCAGAAGTTGTACACAGAAGCAATAGGTATGTTGTACATTGTTTATCTCTGGATTTTGAGCCAGAGTGTACCACCTTAACACTATCAAAATTGCAATTAAAGCTTCAGATATGACACGGAAAATATCTTGCAATTGATATCGATATGATCGATAATAATTTTGCCATGTGATCACTGTTCCCCTTGCTACGCAAACCAAAATTCACAGATATAAGAATTAACCTTTCTATTTTTCACAGAAAGTCTAATTATTTTGACTTCTCTTTAAATCAGCATTACTTCGAGTGTATTAAATGTAGTTCCTATTAATTTTATAAAGAGCAATCACATGAAGATAAAACTTGCACGCGCCGGCTGGCGATAAGTTTATCTGCTTAAAGCAGGAAGTGGATGTTGTTCCATTGTGCATTAGTTTCGTTTAGGTACTGTTGTTATTTTAACACCTCTAAGCATTGTTTTTGGTTAAGGTTTTTGTTGGTTACTTTTGTGGAAATAAAACAGTTTACATACAGTACGTATCTAGCGTTGGTCAGCGTTGTAGGTGATGGATTTCCTATACTACGGTCTGGTACAACTCGTTGTCAAAACGACCGGTAACCCCAGTTCTGGATCACGTGTCAAGTTGTACCGTTTATCAAATCTAAATTCTAGAGATGGATCATCGATCTGCGACAACCGTTAGCAAAGAATGATTGTTCATCTAAACAGTTTGTCTGTGTGTATAAATACCATACGTGCAAACACTCACCATATGGACAAACACTCAGACAGGTCATCCATCTAGACAAATTATAATCTGCAGTAGTTTAGCTGTTCTGTCAAGATGAATAACAGCATATTTTTACTCAGATGAATTATCAGATGAACAATCATTCTTTGCCCAAGTTTGTGCCAAGTTTGAAGCCCTTGGGTTTCCTTGCAATTTCCCTGCCAATGTTACCTGTCAATGTTATACTGTCAATGTTACCTTTTTATTTTATCATGCGTGTAAATTGGGGGAACAGGGGAGTCTGAACCTCCCACTTCCCGTACCCTGCTCTCCCGCCTCCCAGAAGTCTCAGAAGTGACTGAGAAGATGCTAAATGCAAATCAAATAACATTTTGGGTTCTTGTTTTTGAAAGGATGCGTTTCGCATTTCTCTCCTGCTTCCTGCCCTCTTAGAACTCCCACTTCTTGCACTTTCCTCTCCCGCCTCCCATACCCCTCCCACCCCCTATTCTCCTGGGCTCCTGCCCCCTGTGCCCCCTGTAAAATAAATAAATAAAAATAAAATAAAACAAAATAGATGGATGATCTATCTCTGGTATAAATCAAGCCATTTTTTTGTACTGTACTGTTTCAGAGTTAGCTCCTACTGTAGCTACATATTATGGGAATCGCTCAGCAGCTTTCATGATGATGGGAAACTATGACAAGGCCCTGGAAGATGCACAGACTGCTATCAAAACTGATGAAAATTTTGTCAAGGTCTGCTATTGTTTATTGCACCTTTTAATAACGTGACTTCTCTGCTCAATTAACAGTTTAAGGTCTTTTTAACTGGTCTAATAGGTCATGCCTTTTGTTAACGATTGGTAGAGTTTGATTTATTTTGTTTGTTTGTGTTTTTGAAGCTTCATTGATGATATTATGATTGACAGCAGCAATAAACTAAATTGTTAGACAAGAGTTGAGTTTGCGCGTTATTGAAAAGTGCAATAATACCATTCACTGCACCTGTCAGTAACATGTAAACTCTAAAGGTTAAAACCGATGCACAATCACATTTACACTGCTGTTGTTGTTACAAAGGGTTATTACAGAGCTGCCAAGTGCCATCTTCTTATGGGTTCCATTGGAAATGCAACAAATTACCTGCAGAAAGTACTGGAGAAGGACCCGAAGAATAAGGATGCACAAAATGATGTAAGTATTTAAATCATTATTTATAATTACATTGAAAACATTTTAGTTTGGTAAGGGCTTTTCCTGCAAATAAAAGCATATTGAGGCAAGCATAGAAGGACATTGCAATTTTATTTGTCAGATGTGCATGTGCATCTAGGCCAGTGGTAAGTATGCTGGCGTCCAGATCGAGCTGTTCAGTTGGGAGCACTGGTCATAGCACTGTATTGCGTTCTTGGCAACATACTTTACTCTTATGGTGCTTTTCTCCTTATGGACAGGGGTTTCGAAACAAGCCAGCAACTGCCAGAGGTCCACCTGTTACATGACTATTATACCGCTGGCTACTCGGGTCATAGCAATCAGCTTATGACTAAAAAAGCTCACTGCTTATAGCTGCCTGCTCTTCCAGTAGATGGCACCTACTTCAAGACAATTTGAAACCCCTGCCATTGTGGGTCCCAGGGTATTGACAAATGTACATGCGAGTAATATATTCCATACTAAACGCTTCAGTGACTCTCGAGAGAAACGAGAACCCTCTCGCAAGAAACGAGACTCGCATCGCAGGAAACGAGACTCGTATCGCGAGAAACGAGACTCGTATCGCGAGAAACAAGATTCGTATCGCGAGAAACGAGACGAGAGGTGGTAACTTACATTTGAGCAGTACTGTAATCCTGGGGGTGGCCCAGTGGTCAGCTACAGTAGCTTCCCATCCAGAGGGAGTAACTTCGATACTCCTAGCCTGTAGTTGCTTCATACAACGAAAGCCGGTACAAGTTCCGGTCTGATGGGACAATAGGCTTGTACATAGACTTTACCTCTACATCAATTTGTTTTCTTTCTTAGGGGAGGTGAAAGTGAAGAGAGTTTCTGTCAGAGGAAAGGGTGGTGGCCCCTTGGTTGTAGATTACACTGACTTTTAATTATTAAAATTGGTATAATTTATTTGGTTTCTAGCTGCGTACAACAAGAATGGTTGGAGAATTTGAGTCATCAGCGTTTCAAGCCCATGATAAAGAGGATTACAGAAAGGTAAGGGTGTACCATTGATGATATTCTGAAAATTATTCCAATCTCCCCCGCACCTATTTCCCACCTCCTGTCAGGGCTGCACACTGCATATTTTGGGCGAACGAGTGCAAATATTCCAGTATTAGTGTTTTACCCACCATCTTGCATCAGGGACGGACCATTAGAAAAGTGATGGGGGGGGTGGGCATTTTCGGATTTTTTTACAGCGCAAGTGCTTTTTTTGGAAGGTATAGGGCCTGCATGAATTTTTTTTGCCTACCCTTCACTTTTCGAATGGTCCGTCCGTTAGGTAAAGTAAAAGAGTGCTGAGTTGGGGCAAGCGAAAAATTGTCAGGGGGGTGCATCTCAGCCCAGCCTCAATCGTCCAAGATACCAGTAAAATGGCCAAACCTCAGTCAATTGTGAGCATATTACTGCTCCACCCACTTTTGTTGACAAATTCCAGAAATTCCTATGCCTGGTGAGCTGCGACTCCTTGTCATTACCATTGTTGACAGCTGCTCGCTTGAACTGCGCTAGAAGAATTATCACTATTTTTTTGCAGCCAAACCTCAAAATTATGGACAAACTTTCGATATTACCCTTTCATTGAATTGCTCTTCTACTGACTGTTGCGGGTCTGCTCTACAGATCAGTGTAACAGTTTCTTGGACAGTGAGGGATTTCTTGAATTTTCTCTATTTAGGTGGTGTACTGTATGAATCACATCCTTGAGACTTGTCCAGCATGCACGCTTTACAAAGTTATGAGAGCAGAAGCTTATTGCCTGATGGGGAAATACAGTGAAGCAGTAACTGATGTGCAGTAAGTTAAACATTCTTATATCAAAAGTGTGACTGGAGATTGAAACATTTAAATTTTTAAATTGTCATTCCATGCTAGAGCTGTCTCCCCATTTAACAAACAAGTTTGTTATCTCCAGGAATATTAGCTCAGAATAAATTATTCACCTTACTCGCAATTTGTGGCTTTGTAGCTCAGTTGGTAGGGCATTGCACTGGTATTTGCAGAGGTCACAGGTTCAAATCTTATTGAAAGCCTGACTTTGGTCAGGCATCTTTAATTTTCATCAAAGTAAAATTGGAAAAATCACCAGGATGTAATGTATCATACACGAGAGACAGTGTTTCATCACATTTCCAAACACCAAGAAGAGAGTCGAAAATACGAGGCACAGCGGAGTATATTTAACGAGCTTCAAGGTGTTTGGAAATGTGATGAAACACTGTCTCGAGTGTTTGATATATCTCCTCAATCAAAACTAAAACTACGAAGAAAACGAGGAAATAAAATCGTAAAAATCTATGCTAATTAAGATCACATTTCCAAACCACAGTTATTGTTCTGATTTCCTTTGTTTTAATGTGATGAATTATTAACAAGAAAATCATTTCTCACTCGTGTATCTGCACCTGCAGTTCATATACGCCATATGTTATATCATATTTCATATACTTTACTTCAAACTTACGGTATTATCTCCCTTGGCATTTTTTCCTCAGGAATATCTTAAGAGATGATTCACTCAATTCAGATGCACTTTACGTCAAAGGACTCTGTCTCTACTATCAGGTATGATGCATTATCACTACTCATTTGTTGCTTATTAAACAAACATGTTTTCCTTTTCAAATGGTATTAGAATTATCTTAATCAAAAGGCGACAGCTTACAGTTTGGCAAATGGTAAAATATCTGATTTTTTGAAAGACAGCGTGACTAATTATCTCTCCCACAAGCCTGAGACTTGTTAGCCTTCGGAAAGAAATCAACACTCTAAGACTACAGCACAAAGAAGTGTAAGTGTAAGGATATTAAGACCTGTCCATTTTAGCCAGAGTCTGCATTTTGTCCGATGTTTCTTGCGACCTTGAACTGTCTGAGAATGAGGCTAGTAAATTGAGGGCACAATACTTACAAGTGTAAGTTGCTGCAAGCTTTTCGTTCCCTTGCAGGATTTTGTGGACAAAGCTTACCAACATTTTAATCAAGTTATGAGACAAGATCCTGACCACAAGAAAGCAAGATTAGCATTGAAGGTGCAATACATTTTGGCATGTACATTGAACAGCTATAAACCTGCTGTAACACAAAAGGCAGCGTTTCATCACATTTCCAATCCCCGAGAAGGATTTTGAAGATGCAACTCACAGCAGAGTATTTTTGATGAGCTTCAAGATGTTTGGAAATGAAATGAAACACTTTCTGAAGTGTTTGATGTAATATATCAAACACAAGAGACAGTGTTTCATCACATTTCCAAACACCGAGAAGAGAGTTGAAAATATGACGCACAGTGGAGTATTTTTGACGAACTTAGAGGTGTTTGGAAATGTGGTGAAACACTGTCTCGAGTGTTTGATATATCTTCTCAATCAAAACTAAACCTACAGAAAAAAACAAGAAATAAAATCGTAAAAATCTATGCTTGTTAAGAGCCGTCATGGTTCTCATTTCCTCAGTTTGTTCACAATTGATGAATTATTAATGAGTTTAAGAAAGTGTCATTCTTCCTTGGTAAACTAAGTATTATTTCAAAGTTTCCTTTGATATTTTCAAGGCTTTAAATTTGTAACATTACCAAAGATGACTTCATTTATGATAATTAAGCCTTTTTAATTGATTATTATCAAAATTTTTTTCTCCTGTAAAGAAAGCGAAATATCTACAGTCCAAGAAGCAAGAAGGAAATGAATGTTTCTCAAGTGGCAAATTTCAAGAGGCTTTCGATATCTACACTGAAGCTCTCACAATTGATCCTCGTAACAAATCAACAAGTGCCAAGCTGCACTACAACAGAGCACTGGTTGGTTCAAAGGCATGTGCACTTTTCTTGCTCATAATGTGAAAAAAATAATTTCAATGAAGTGTTTCTAATAAGAGGTGGATCTGGGGGGAGGGTGCAGTAGGTTGACCCCCCCCCCCTCCCTGAGATGACCAGCTAATGTAACTGGTATTCTACTTTCGTCACCCATCAATTACATCATTCCTTTGTGGTGCACCCCTCCTAAGGAAATTCTGGATCCATCCGTGCTAATCTAGCCTTGTGGCATTTAGCTCTTGTTTTTCTATGACTTCAGGGGGGTTCAGTGACCAGGCTCTGGGTCACTGTGTTGTGGTTTTGGTGTTTGAAACACCTCTCTAACAGTGGTTGCCTCATTTCACTCACTCAGATGTATATTAAATGGGTACCAACAAATTTAATGTTCTGGGTGAGGGGGGGGGGGGGGTAATCCTGCAATGGACTAGCATCCCATCCAGGGGAGAGTAGAAGTACTCCTAGTCACTTCATGTTATAGAAACTGAATATACGTGTCAACCAGATAGGCTATATAACAATTATTCCATGAGCCCGTGTTGGATATGAAGTGATAAAATAACCAACGAGCACGTAGCGCGAGTTGGTTATAATCACTTCATATCCAACAAGGGCGAATGGAATAATTGTTTTAGTAAATTCTCAAACCATATCTCTTGAATTTTTGTGGGAGACAGCTCCTGAAACCTGCCAGTGTCGGCCATTATAGAACAATTAGTTAACTCCCACCTTTCTTTCAGCTGAATAAAACAGAGCAAGCCATAGAAGACTGCAGTAAGGCAATAGAACTGGACTCTACATACCTGAAAGCTTACGTCAAAAGAGCTAGATGGTTAGTACATACTAAAGACCCCGTTCCTACCCTCCCTTGATTTTTCTTTAGCCACAAGACTTCACTCGCTGTGATTGGTCAAAAGAACCAAAGAGCTAAGGGTTTGTTACCTTTGATACTCATTTAAAACTTTAAAATGCTTGCTGATAATTAAAGTCTGTTATTTCAGTCAGGCGAACTTCCTTCGAGACGGTGCAATAGTGAGCTCTCACGCTTGTTTTTGATTAGATAGATACAATAAGTCGGAAATTTCTCAAGTGCTTCAACAAAGATTTCCCCTGCTTGTATTTGCTTCGTCAAAGGACTAAAACTTTAGCCAGAGTCTTTGAACACGTGTTTCATATCGCAAGCTCAAATTTTCTTCCTCCCTCTTGAAAGAGAAATGAGAGATTGGACCTGAAATTTTCATACTGATGATGTAGCTCTACAAAGCTCTGTGTAGCGTCTCTGATTGGTTTTTGCCCACAAGTAACAGCCAATCAGAAACACTGCACGGACCTCTGTAGAAGTTCAGTCATCATCATCATGAAGATTGCGTGACAAGCCAAAAAACCTACCGCTACCGCTACCCCCTGAGACACGGACGAACTCCTCGCCCGCACCTCAGGGGATTAGGGCGGGAAGACGTCTGACACTTCAGACTAGAGGCTAATCTCTGGG
>OX393572.1:1120101-1155101 GCA_947652115.1 Blastomussa wellsi
AAACTAGTGATCAACCCGGAACTTTTAAATGCGCTCGCGCACGATGCAAAACATGCCCTTTCATTCACAACGTTGACAAATATCGGGACCCAAGCGATCTATAAAAATCACTGATCATTTCACCTGTACCTCAGCCAATGCCATCTACTGTATAACTTGCACTCTTTGCAAAAAGTTATACATCGGCGAAACAGGGAGACGACTTGGCGACCGATTCCGAGAACACCTTCGTGACGTAGAGAAAGACGACAAAAATGCATCGAAACCGGTCGCGAGACACTTCAATCTCCCAAATCATTCTAAGCAACATATGGCAGTCTGCGGCCTTCACCAAGGAAACACGGAAAGCCGTAAAACTCTAGAACAAAAATTTATTTTTCAAATCGGCACTCTTAATCCTCACGGTATCAACGAACGCTTTTCATTCAACTAATTTATTCCGAAGTTTTCACGTTACCAGGCACCAGCCAATAGCGAAGCTCCATCTTTCTGTATATAAAGACACACGACGCACAATTCCTTGATTCGCTCCGACGAAGGGCTAACGCTCGAAACGTCAGCTCTTGAATCTCTTTACGGTGGCCAATTGACATTATCAACCCAGTTGATAAAACCAAATTATATCGTTATACTTCCCACCGACGCAGCACCACAGTTTCTTTAGAAACTTACCCCCTCTAGGTACTAGTCTGTTGATTATGGGATTAGCAACTATTGATCCACAAAATCAGAAAGAGCACACCAAGTTTGGTGTTAATCGGGCTAGTTTTGACTGAGATATAGCCATTTAAATACGTCAAAATTACAAAGAAATGTTTGGTAATCCGGACGCAGCATCCGTATGGCCATACATTTCTTTGTAAATTTTGATGTTTTCAACTGACTGTATCTCGCTTAATATTGGGTCTATTAACACCAAACCTGGGGATTTTGTAAATGTCAGTGTGCCCTTTCTGACTATGTAGATCAATAGCTGCTAATCCCATAATTTGTTGACTCGTACCTTGTCCCCCTCGGTTTGAAAACAGGCAATAGTTAATGCCTTCAATTACCCATCATCCTCTGCGGCATGCCACGGTGACAAAAATTGAAATTCGCTGCTGACATCACTGCTGGCTCAAGCAATCTGTCACGCCCCAGTTGTGTTACTTCCCCTTTTTCAATAACATTGTCATTCGTTCTTGCGAGGCGTTTTTTGTTGAATTTCCGGCTATGATCGGTTCTTGTTTGGAGAGAAAGAGAGAGGTGGTGAATTTCTAAAATCTATTGTAATTATTGTAATTACACTGATATTGTTAATTTGCCAGAGGCAAAGTGCATCGTTAATCCCGGGCGGGGTAAGTGTTCCCTTGGTTCTTGAAAGAAATTTCCCATGTTTTTTATAAAAAAACATACAGTGTTTCTGTTGTATATTTTACCCCCCTCCCCTCCCCCGATTCCACCTGAAACGCTTACCATGCCGTGTGGAACTGTGATAGGAAGTTGCGAATTGTTCTCAGTTGCCAGTTAAGTTATCTTTTTTTAGAAATTTTATTTCATTTTTGTGTATGTCTATTTATTTCTCCTCGTTTTAATGCAGTGGATTCTCCGTTCAACCACATGGTACGCGTTTCAGAGTTGTCTAATGGACGTCAACAAATGCAATTCAAAATGACGAAAATTCTTGATCATCGAACAAAATATTTTGATATAGATATATCGGGTTAATAAAGTCTGAAGTCATTATTGTCTTGTTCATTATTAAGTACCTCGTTTTTATTTTGAAATCCGCGAATCTAGATCTGCATGCTTTTTCTCATCCTCGGAGACCCAGGGGCGATAGTTTACAAGAAGTCGCCAGAGTGCGACTTCTTGTACACTATCGCCCCTGGGTCTCCGAGGATGGCTTTTTCTCCCATCGTTGTCTATTCGCTGACCCGCGCGCGTTCCTCCTTAAAGTAATGAAATGCCTGATATTGTACATTTGTGAACGTTTCCCTTTATAGTTTTATCACCCGCGTTTTGTATGTGCGATGCTAACGGTGATCTGCTCGAAAACCTGTAGCAAAAACCTATGGAAAAATGGGATTTCTCGTCCTCTCCCCTCAAATCCTCAAAAGCAAGTTTTTTTCCGTTAAAACAGTCCCTTGTTTTTCATATTCTTCAAACGTGTGATAAATTGCAGGGAATCTGGAAGGCAAAACTTGGAGCCTTATCACTGAAATAGTTATTCTCATTATTTATTGGCATACATTTAATTTAATTAAAATGTTATCTCGAGGAATTTGGTGGTACATCAATCAGGATGGAGTACCCTTATCTGATGAAATTCTTAATTCTTGTTACCTCGCTACTGGCTAATATATTGATTTTGCATTGAGAAATTGCATGTGATCAATGCCGCAAATTGTCCATAGCCCTTCTTTTCACACACGTTTACGTTCGACTCCTGAATATTGTTGCCGGGAAGCATTTTTGTATGACCAAATTTGGTCATTTTAATTTGGGAATACTATAAGATTCAGACCACTGGTCACCGTGCTCGCAAAAGAGATATGATGGGCCAATCTTATCCCATTTATGCTTGTCTGTTATTATTACTATTATTATTTGGCCTGGCAGCAACGGGTTCTCCGGTTTCCCCCCTCCTCAAAAACTAACATTCCTAAATTCCAATTTGACCGGGATTCGTCATTTTTACGTTGAGCGGGAGAGTGGGTCGAGTCGGTAGACGCAAAGCATGGTGGGGCGGGTTTAGGGGACGCCATTATGTTCTGTAAGCGTTATTGTCGTATCACCTTTCCTTTGCCGCCATCTTGAAACGCGTCCCCTAAACCCGCCCCAGCATGCTTTGCGCCTACCAACTCGACCCACTCCCCTGCTCAATGTAAAAATGGCGGATAGAGGACCCGCAAACAGAAAAAATAAGCTAAATGTAACGATTGAGGTTTTCCGTCAGCTGAAGAAAATCAGTGAATTGACCATACAGAACAAAAAAACGAAAATAACTAACTGAACGCGATACGAGAAAGCTAGATTTAATTTTCAGTGGCCCAAGGGCGTTTCTCTTGTTTTGCGCAAAAAAACATCCCATCGCGGAAGGGGCGGGAAACTTATAATAAGAATTTTAAGCCCGTGCTGATTTCAAAAACTCTTGTCGTGTCTCTCCATGTAAAATTAATCAAAAGGAGATTTGTCGAGAGTATACCGTAGCACTGGGAATTTATTATCAGAACTGAATGCGGTCATGGTTATACACGCAAATTAAAAACTAAAATTCCATCGACAAAAGCATCGGCAAGCTTGATAAAAGTCTTTTAAAGCTTTCTTCCGATAATGGCATTTCAGAAGAGCTGAATCTTAACTGCCTTTCACCTTGGCATCTCTTTTGTATGGCGGCAACGCTTTGATGTGCATGTTTTAGTCATAACAGGTCACAACAATGCGTTGGATGAATCTGTGCGGCACACTTTCACTCAGACCTGACGCTCCGCGCTTTGCGGATACAAAGAATTTCTTATCATAAATACCGACTGAAGACAATAGCTAACAAAAATTCTTCTCAATTGAGCGCTATGTTTATTCAATCATGTTAAAGAAAAGCCGCGACGGCGGCAAATTTGAAAAGTGCACGAATGTTGTTTACTGTTAGTTGCGATCGGTCATTCGTTCAAGGAACGTACTCGCAAGACTGAGCGCAGAATCCGCAGATTAGAGAGAAATGGCAGTGAATCCAAACACTTTTAAGAATTTTGTGCCATTTTCTGCCGATCCAAAGAAGTCAATGAAGTTTACAGAAGAATCGCCGAAAAGGAAGACGTCGTTTATGGTGGATGATATAGTTAACGCTCGTGATCAAAGCACTGGTTTGAATTCTCCATGTTCCGACAGACGCTTTGTTGGTGCAAATCGTCGAGGTAACCAAGTACAACAATCGAATGAAGGGTTTCCTTTGAGCAAACCAGGTATCGATCACTTTGATTTTCTGTATCTCAATTTATAAACTATAATTGAATTACGTTATTATCATATTATTAACTCATTAATGATAAGTTTATAAGTGATACATGGTTTTGTAAGGCCCAAGATTTCTAAAGCTCACAACCTCTCCACCGTGAACTGGGATCCGAGGTACAAAGCTTTCACGATGGTATCTGTAGATAGAACTTCTTTTATACTTTCCTAATCATTTAATTAACTGTTCGAAAAATAACTTTATGTCCATAGCTATGAAGCACACAGGGTATGACTGATTGATTATTGGAACATTGACCCGTGTCTGTTCGAAAACTTTTGTTTTGATTAGCACATTGTGAGAGGCATAGAGGGAATGTAGGCGAAGTTTTCGTTACAAAAGTGTTTTAGGATAACTCGCTTTCGTGCTTGAAGAAATCTTCAAAATTGTCCGCAATTCCGGTTTAGTTTAGACGTTCACAAAGTCCTTCGATGCGCGGTCGTCGCTTCGCGACGCTTTACTCGCTACGCGCTACGCCGGGCGTCTGCGTCGTGACGTCACAACCGCGCCTCGCTATCCTCTCCAGGCAGGTAGTTGATTTTAAATCTGGTTCTATATTCATTACACAGAAGGCCAAGAATCGAGCCCGGTTCATTTGCGGTCCAGCAAGAGTCGTTCATCGTTTTCAGTGGAGCAGGTATTACAGTTGGAGCGAGTTTTTGAACGACAGAAATATCTCGGCTCCAGAGACAGGCAAAGGCTTGCAGAGCAGCTACAGCTTACCGAAACACAGGTGAAGAAAATAGCACTTTCACTTAAATATCCGTTATCCACTGCTTAATATAACGCTCTCCGATGCCGAATATAAAGCTATCACGGTTTTCTAATCGCTGTCGTCAAATTAAAGCAAGTTTACTATCACAGGTCCGCAATGAGTGCGTAGAGCTACCACTGCATACAATAAACCTTTGCACGAACTGCAGACCTATAATCCTAGGTAAAGTTTTTGTTTCTTCAAAAGAACACTTTATTGGTTAGTAGCGCATTTCGCAAAATGAACCAGCAAAAAGTGAGAGTATTTAAATAGACTATATAGCTTTACTAAAAAGCGAATACAAGTATTGGACCGTCATTTTCATTTATTTATATTTTCATGACACTGAGGGTATATTAACAACATGGATTTATGGGAAAACTGATTTCTTTTTCAGGTGAAGACTTGGTTTCAAAACAGACGAATGAAAATGAAGAGAAAGCAATCCGCAGCCACTGAACGCAGAGCTAAGCTGTCTTTCCTCAACAACCTTGCTTGTACTAACCTGCAGCGGCAGAATTACCATGGTTACCAGCAATACTACCCGGCCCAGTGCCCAGATGCGTCAAGTCTCATCTGTCCAATCCTCCCTCCTCCCGAATGCTCGTGGCCGTACCAGTCATCTTTAAATTTCCCGCCAAATCAACTGGCACCTCCAAGGTACCTACCGTCGCCGCAAACATGGGAGTGTCTTCCAGAACACATGATCGATAGATGCGCTTCTCTGCTTAACGGGCCCATAGACACAGAAGAAGCGGCGAGACTATCACACTGCACATGAACTTCTAATTAATTTGTTATAGCATATTTCCACAGCAGACTGTATAAAAAGAGTTTGAAACCATTATTTTTCGATATTTAATTTTCCCTCCTAATGTGGACGGATCAGATGAAGTAATTGTAGCTGGAGTCTTTCACTCGTGATTACCTTTGAGCAAATCAGTCTATGTACTAATTATTTTTGTACATATTTTGAATAATATGTATTTTTGTTCTTTCTGAAAATGAAATAAAACTTGTGGATTACAGTAAAAAATGTTTCGTGTGATCAGATTGTTTGAGGCGAGTTACTGGTCTCCTTCGCAGCCGTTATTAAGGTCGTCACGCAATGCTCCTCCTCACTGGCCCTGGGGAGGAAAAACGGGAACCCCCCCCTCCAGTTTCTCCTTGGAGGGTGGGTACGCTTTGCCATTTTATTATTTCAACGTCGGCACCAAATTATATAACGAGAGAAATTTCCAATGAAGGCCTCTTGGCATGAAAAGCTGAATAAATGACCATGTCTCCTTGCTCGCTCGCACAATAAAGGTCCTCGTATTCCGAGCCAGATTACTGTGAACTAAAGCCAGGACTATTTTAAAGAATAGAAATGAATTTATTGCGAAAATAAAATAAAACCGCCCTCAAATCGTCAAATCCCAGTTAATTATTAATCCCAGTAAATCCCAGTTAATTACGGGCATGACGTCAGAGATAAACAACGTCACAGCGAGATCGCGGGCGCGTGGTGGAAATTTGATCGAATCGAAGATCGAAAGGTGACTGACGTCTTCGTGCTCTAACTGAAAGACTACGATTTTTGCCCATTACAAAGGATACTTTTAAAGTTTATTACTTTGGAGCTGCGTTTTAAAGGTAAACTTTATTTTTCTGTTCCTCTATACTACTATAACAGAACTTTACGTGCTGCTGATTGACTCAGACAACTCCTCAAAGTGCGGTGCCAGGCGGCGCTGAGACATTGTAAATCAGTTTGATGTTTGTCTGCTCTTACAACACTTGTCTTTGCTTTTCTTCTTGGAGTGTCGACAGCAATAGCATAGATATTAAACGTGTAGCCATAACTGCGGTTAAGAAATGATTTCGATTTGATTGAATTCTGATTCATACAACTTATACTGAGCTTTTTATGTCGAATGCCTAAAGTTGCTTGTCGGTATTGTTCATGCATTGTACATAAATGATTGATAAATTTGATACAAACTTGATTTGTTAGAGATGTTGAGCTAGCAAATAGCGAAAGTAACAAATAAAATTAATTGGGCGTACAAAAAATATAAAAATCTCTTTATCATACTGTGATACTAACATCATCAGTTAAAAGAAAGTGAACTACAAAAATAAAAAAAGAAAGTGAAGATTATTAAGTGACACAAATCAGTATGGATTATTCCTGCTATCACAGGCTTTCTGGGTTGAACCGTTCTGACTTTTGTACTTGCCATTGGGCAAGTGAAAGTAGAGTTTTGGTGGTCTGGCACAGTGTTCTCATTATCAGGTTTCCAGTAAAATTTACTGCATTCAGCACAACTGTTTACTGCCTGGAAACAATAAAATATCTTAACAGCTAAATAATAAAAGAGTTATGCCACACATTCCACCAATGTAGTCATCATTGAAAATAAAATAAAAGATGAATAATTAACAGAGAAAAATACAATTAAAGAAAGAGCAGGCTTTAGTGAGCTTTCTCTGCATTTCTGCGATGAAGCGGCAGCCATCACTGCACTCCATTTTATCACCTCTGTCCATTGAAAATGAAAAAAGCCACAAAGGAAAAGAAGTGAGAAATGTTAACATTTAAGTTTTCAGAAACAGGCCAAAATAACATTGTGTTTAATTGAATGTAGCTCAAACACGTAGTAAAGGCAAAGACAGCTTCCATTTTGAAATTCTTCTCATTAAGTTTTAAAAATCCAGACAAAGGAGTTTTGAGAATATAACCCTTCAGCCGCATCATTCTAAATGTGAGTTTTGGACTCCAGAAGAAAAGGAACTGCAGCAGCAGCGATTTGTAGCAAAGACAGCAAGCCTGTCAATTTTTCAAATAGAACTTCATGTAAGCGACAGCAAATATATCCCTTTAAAGAACAGCCTTTATTCACTGGAATTTCATTACCAGTTTGAAAGTTCTTTTACCTAGGCAAGTGAAATCAGCCTCAGTAATTTGTGAATTTGAATAATGGTGAGTGATTGTCAAGTGGTGGCAAGTGAAAACTGAAATTTATTGGCCCAGAGGGCAAGTGGATTTCAAACTTTTTCCCTGCCCTGTATTGATCATTTATCTATTTATTTTTTCATGTTGGTCTACTTAAGAACTATTCACCATGTCTGACGAAGATCGCATGAGATCAGAGATTGCGAGAATGCAGATGAGAGGTGACGAATTGACTGACCAGGTAGAAACATTCATTGTTATTGTTATTTTTTAATGCAGAGAAAGAAACCATTTTGTGTAGTTCCATTAATTCTCCATACCCTCCAAGGAAGGGATTTTTTCTAAGACTGCTCACCCCTCTGGAATTCCAACAAAGCTTCATACATTTCTTAACGTTTTTGGCCTTTGGGAACTTCTACCTACAGGAATTTCCAATCTCCTCTGTTGGGGGTGTATTTGATATTTTCTGGAACTACACATTTTAGTGAAGCCATAAGAAGTGTACATTGGTACGTATAAATGGATGACACGCTTTTGAGTCCTTCCTAAGACAGATAGGCTTAATTCATGTTTAACTTTTTGTTTACCTCAGTCTATGGTTACATTATTTATGCTTTTTTTACCAGTCCCTGGAAAGTACAAGACGTATGTTACAATTGTCCGAGGAGGTGAGTTTACACAAGTCTACGAGGTTAAAGTTCAATTACAGTATTGTCTTGATTAAATGCCAGACCATGAGTAAATGCCGGTTTCAAGCAAGTAAATGCTGGATCCGCCTCGTTGAGTTTTAACTAAACACCCCAACATTTGATCGAGGTCCTGGCATTTATAAAAGAGATCCAGTATTTATTTTAATTTGATATTACAGAACTAAATCTCATCGAAAAATAAGTGTAATCATTTTGTTTCACAGATGAACACACTCTTGACTAACAGACGAGTTCAATTTATTCCCGCGTATCCAACAAACTACCAAGTTGGTGGCATTTCAGTTTTGTTCTGGTAAACTCTACTGTTTCATTTTGCCTTAAATTCATTTTAAATTTTATTTAAAACCAATAAAATGCGAGGCTTCCAAAAATACATGAACAACTCAAATAAGTACCTTAAAGAAACAATTTAAACCTTCTAATCAAGAAAATACGGTATAACACAACACCTGCACAGGAAATATAAACTGTGGTAAGAAACTAGTAAGGTAATGCCCATGGGTTTCAAAACAAGCCTGCAGCTGCTGGAGTTCCACCAGCTACTTGACTATTATGCCACTGGCTAGTCTGGTCATAGCAATCAGCTTGTGACCAAAAAGCTCACTAATGACAGCCGCCTACTCTACCAGTCGATGACACCTACTTCAAAACATTTTTAAACCCCTGAATGCCTGTGTCCAAGCGTAATGACCCATCAGGCTGGAGCTTATAACAGTTTCCTAAGCAAGAAGCAACTAGGAGGATGCTCGTCCATTGCAGGGTTACCTCCCAGTATTAAATTGAATGGTACCCCCATTTCATAAACATATTTTTCCTGTGAAAGGACATGACTTTCGTCTGCTAAGTCACCGCTTTGATCCAACTAAACTGTAGTGAGACAAAGGTCGAACATCATATTACAGCATTGCTCAATAATGTGTGGTCAACGCAATTCTATCCGACATTGGAAAATTTTGGTTTCCCTTGTTCGATGTCCGAATTTTATTTGCAGCGCTGCATTTAAACACCTTGACAAAGAGAGCAAAGTGTCTTGCCTAATAGGTGTTCGTCAATTTTCTGCGCAGATTTAATTTATGCGATTAAACCCTCTTCCATCAACCTCATGAGGCTTGCAAAAGCTATAAAAATTGAGGAAAACATTGCTAGTATTTTTTTATCAGCATCACAGGATGTATGATGTTCTCGAAGAGTGATACACAAAGCGGTTTGGCACGAAAGCTAAGACAAAGGCAAGACAAAGAGGTGTTTGTGCACACGTGAAACTCCAAAACAATCACAGAAGGCCACAGTGGTTCGTAGCAGCATGCAGTGTGCAACCTTGCCACTTTCTGTGCGAATCAAGGCTCCGCATGCGCATTATTGTGACAACGGCCCTTTAAGAACAGAAAGCTGTTCTCCAGCCATGGCTCAAATCCAGACTGCTTGATTTGGAGTCCAGCATGCTAGCCTTGGACCACTGCACCTACCTCAAGTGACTAATGTCAATAATTGTTTTTAACATTTTTTTTTTTAATAGAGCCAGGAGGTAGGAATTAAGACATTGGTTGCACTTGATGAACAAGGGGAACAGTTAGACAGAGTGGAAGAAAACTTGGATCAGATCAATGTCGACATGAAGGAAGCAGAAAGGAATTTGACAGGGCTAGAAAAGTGCTGTGGACTGTGTGTCTGTCCTTGGAGAAGGTCTGTTTTAATTGGGTGCACATTCACTGTCTGAATTTCCAACCTTTTCAGGTCACAAGTTTGAAATGTCTCCACCTCGATGTCAATGTCATTCACTGTCCTTTCATAAACCTACAGGCCACTGTTTCAATGCCACATTGCCCGTCAAAATTTCACCCTGACCTCATTGCTAAGCTTTTTTCCATCTTGGTCCACATGAAACACAAAAGAACGAAGTCAATATTTCTGCACCTGGACCCAATTGCTCTGGCAGTTGTCGGGTCTTATATTGACTGCCTTGGATTGCCCCTTCAAGTAGCACATTCACTTGATGTGCTTGTCAACAAACATTTATAACGTGATTGTTTTTTTTACTCAGGCAGAAAAATTTTGAGAAAAATGAAAAATACAAGAAAGCATTTAAGAGCAACGATGATGGTGTTATTGCAAGTCAGCCTGGTAGGTAGTGAAATGTAACATGTTTTTTTTAATTCATGAAATTAATTTCTCAAACTCATTAATAATTCATCATGTTAAAACAAACGAAATCAGAACTGTATTCGTGGTTTGGAAATGTGATCTTAATTAGCATAGATTTTTACGATTTTATTTCGTTATTTTCTTCTCCGTAGTTTTAGTTTCGATTGAGAAGATACATCAAACACTGGAGACAGTGTTTCATCACATTTCCAAACACCTCAAAGTTCGACAAAAATACTATGCTGCGCGTCGTATTTTCAACTCTCTTCTCTGTGTTTGGAAATGTGATCAAACACTGTCTCTTGTGTTTGATATATCACATATTAAGCTAGAGTAGCTGTGAGGCCTCTGTGTACCCAGGAGTATAACTGAAAATCATTAATTAAGGTAATGTGACAACATGCCTACAATAGGTGCCATTAACGGTGATACCATTAGACAGTGTCATTTGAATTGATTACGAAAAGTTAAAATAACATAAAGAATATATCGGTCGGGAGTAAACAGGTCCAACTTTGGGACAGTATTTACAGTCATTGATAAATACATACATGTGGACTAGCTCTTTAGGACCCTAACTCTGATATTTTGTTATCTGTAAATGAATATGTCACATGTATTCTTCGTTTTTCCAGGTGTCAGGTATCAGCAAGATGGAAACCGCGGAGAAGCACCTAAAACTGGCTACATACAAAAGTAAACATCTGCATTTTTTATTTTTGAGAACGTTTTATTTTTAATTAGTAACTAATTTACGTTCAAATGTTGTCTATATAAGTTAGTCTGGTTATAGATAAGTTAAATTTGTATTTTATGTATGCCGTTATATTAAAGTTAGAATGCAATGACTTGAACAAGTAATGGCCAGATAACCTGTTAAAATGAAGCCCTTGCAGAGGGAGTTTAGATTTTAGAATTTGATGATGTGAAATGAGAACACTCGTGAGAGGCATGTATATTGTATTGGTGTCATTTAATGCTACAGAAATCCCTTAATTTATGGTTTTATATGCTGGCAACAGATATTAAACCCTTAGACTTGAAGATCAAATGAATATCAGGGTAGACTACAAGCAGTCCCTTTTTTCTGGCTTTTTTCTTAGTCCGTCAAGTGCTAAGCGAAAAAAATTTCCGCGCAAAACCTGGGAGACGCACATCACTAGGCCGTGAAAGGTCAAACGCTGTGGCTTAGGCGGTAGCCCCTCTTTTTCGTGCCTTGCCCCGTGGGCACGTCTCCCAGGTTTCGCACGGCCATTGTTTTCGCTTCGCACTCAACGGACTAAGGAAAAAAGGGACTGCTCGTAGTCTAATATGAGGGTGTTTCAGCTTTTGATGCATTGATTAATTGATGAAATGTTTCTTAGGATAACAGGAGATGACAGAGAAGATGAAATGGATGAAAACCTTGGGTGGGTACAATAATTATTAAAGTTAAGCCTTGTCATGTGGGGGATGTGGGAAATGGTCAGTGTGCTGGACTCATGACTGGGCGTTCCAGGTTCTGAAGCCCTGCTTAGGTCACTGCGTTATGTTCTTGGGCAAGGCACTTTACTTTCATAATGCCTGTCTCCAGCCAGTGTATAGAGCGTTTTCGCTCACCTGACCACAAAAAAATAAATCGAAAACCATTCAGTGGTCAGAGTCAAGAAACTACGATGTTATAGATTATAAATAAAGAAAACACTTCACCAGGTTTCAGGCGTGTGCATTATTTCAAACTTCAGATATTCGTTGAAATGTCTCGCACAAATTTACAGAGCCCAGTATGGAGCCACCACATTGGTGTACCTAAGTGGAACACCAACATGGCGGACGGAAATGGTAATCTAGGCAACTGGCTTCCTGTTTTCAACAAACAAATGTTCATATAAACACTTTACCTAATACTTAAACTTCTCAAATGGCTAAATCTCGCGAGATAAGTATGTGTTTTTCGACATACATGATCGTAACTGTATGCATGCACCGCCATAACTCTTAAATTCAAATGACTCTAGTTTCCAAACGAAGGACGCTGTTGAGCTGTAAAGTTGTACACAGATCAATTTAGCACCTCTTATGCCTGATGAGTATAAAGTGGTTGGTGACTCTTTGGTTTTGGATTTTAGAATTTGATGACGTCATGTGAAAACGCTATAATAACGCTGAAGCACCTTTTTCCGTAATTTTTTTACTCTGAACTTGCCATTTTACATCAAAATTGAAATGGTTACATTTGTGTTAACATAGGTAAAAACGTAGTACAAAAATTTGTTCATCTTTACTAAACTTACTCAGGGATATTTGATAAAACGATGTGTTATTTGCTGATCAAAATCTCAACTCTCCCAAAGTACAGGGCCTAAAATCTCAAGTTTCGCATTCACCAAATTTTGGTCTCATCTGACATTTTGTTCTTTATCCCTTAAAGGGCTCGTATACAAAATATTGAGCTTATATATCCATTGTCCTTATAATGGGGGTCGTATTTCGTTTTTCCGCCCTGTCGCTGAGGGGTAATCCTGCTGGTTCTGTTCCATCAAGATGAGAGTGGTGAACTTGTAGGCTCCAGAGCAGTCTTAACCTTAAAGTGCACCTTTTCTCTAAAATAAACCTTTGCACCAGTTTGAAACGCATTGCACGTTTTGTTTCTCCTTTTTCCCAATTTCTGGCTATTTATAGCATTCAAAAGTTCCTTAAAACTGTGCACCATTTGTTTCACGACCGAGTCAGAAGGGGCGTGGGTCTATTCCCTGACTGATTTCACAAACTGATTTGAATCGCATCAAGTCTTTGTAAACATGCATGCAAATTAGTTTTGTCACGTCAAATGGGGAATAGACCCACGCCCCTGATGACTCAGTCGTGGACAAATGGACAGTTTTATTTCTTTGTAAATTTCTAGGTTTATAATCTGACCTTCTTTATGTCATTTTATATCGACTTTGTTGTGATTTTCACAGGCAAGTGTCTAACATTGTTGGAAACCTGAAATCAATGGCAATGGACATGGGGAATGAGATCGACACTCAGAACAGACAGCTGGATCGTATCAATGCAAAGGTGATGCACACAATTCGTAACTCATCTTCTTGTTCCTCCCTCAACTTCCCTTTTTATGTTCTGCTTATTGTTCTTAATGGGAAGCGCAGTGGCCTAATGGTTAGTGTGTTGGACTCTGGATCGAATGGTTCGAGTTCAAGCCTCAACGGGAGCACTGTGTTGTGTTCTTGGACAAAACACTTTACTCTCAAGACTCATAGTGCCTCTCTTTACCCAGGTGTATAAATGGGTACCAGCAAATTTACTGCTGGGGGTTAAACCTGCGATGGACTAGGAGAATAGAAATGTGGCTTTAATAACCTCAAATGGGATATGGGGCACTAGGCTCAACGCAGAGTTTACCTTATCGTTCTTTGGTATTTCGTAACTTTTGAGGTGTTTCATTTATTTGAAAGTGAGTGGATTTAGATGCTGTGAGTTGATTTAGGGCATGCAAAATTTAAAGTGTCTATATTATTGGGGTGTTCTGATTGAGTAGGCTCACAGATTAAACATCACAGACACTTGTTGTATTCATTTAAAGACAAAATCGTGCAATGTAGGAAGTAAGAGAGGAATGTTTAACTTTTGTTCAATCATTTATTGTCAATTAATGCAGTTCAAATAAACCTTGTTGTTGTTGTTGTTGTTGTTAACTGAAGAAACCTTGTGCACGTTCTCAATGTCTCGTACCTGGAGTTCATGGTTCAAACACTAGAAGAGAGACAGTCAGGTTTACATAAAGAATAGTTTGACTGTACTCAGAAAAATTTAATTATTGCTGCATAGTATCTTTAACTGATGAATAGAAGGAGTAAGTTTCTAAAGAAACTGTGGTGCTGCGTCGGTGGGAAGTATAACAATATAATTTGGTTTTATCAACTGGGTTGATAATGTGAATTGGCCACTACGCTCGAAACGTCAGCTCTCGAATCTCTTTACAGTGGCCAGTTCACATTATCAAGCCAGTTGATAAAACCAAATTATATCTTTAACTGATGGCTTACTAAACCAAGACCAACTTTTTGGTTAAAATACCAAATTATTACCTGTGAATAAAGTGGTCAAGACCTTCTAAGGGACTGAGCTTCTTTTTTTATTGCAGGCTGAGGCAAATGATCTCCGAATTCAACAGGCGAATACACGGGCAAGAGATATCTTAAGAAACTGCTGAATCGTTCTGGTTTAATTACTTAGTGATAATTAGCAATAACAGGTCTTCTTGGCTTCAGCCGGTCTGACTAGTTTGACTGGTTTTGTTCCAAATCCTGCCTGTGGATAGGTATTCAGTGAATCAATTCATCTCATGTAACTATGAATATTTTACAACACCCTGAATTACTGAAAAGAAGGCTTGCATTCAAACACTATTTTTAGATTATTATGTACATGTGAAATTCTAACCAGGACTACACACTGCAACATAAGTTTCTTTTTCTTTTCTTCGCCTTGCTTTGTCAATGGAAGTGAGGTCTTTGGATCTTTTTTCAATGCGTAAAACAAAAATGCAACAATTAAGATCAGCGTCTATGGTGTTACTAGGCAAAATGTACTAGAATATTTCTTTAGTGAATATTTTTATCACGATCAATGGACAGATTGTTCCATTGCGGCCTTGCTTCTCTAAGTTGCTATGAGCAAGGAGACAATAATTAGATAACAAAGGCAACCTGTGTTATATCTCTGTATATACAACAGTTATTCACTTTGGTATCATGGTATTGAGACAAGAGGATTTAGTTTTGTCAAAATAAAAACGTGTAAACTGACATTTGATGATTAGTTGGTTATTTTCTTCACACATGTGACAATGTAATAGAAAACTTATTTAAATCTTCTTGCAGATGTTATTAAAGAATGGTAAATGCTGCTTTCTACAGATCTCTACGCAAGCCTCTTTAAAGATGTTTTTTACAATGAATGAGCACGAAGCGCAAGCGACTGTTTACGAGTGCGTACAGGCGCCGGTCGTTCACAGTGCGCTTTGCTTTTTGGGATTGATTTTGCGCAGTTCGAGTGGCGTTGTGGGACTGATGCGAACGGGAAGAGGCTCCACGGCTCGAGCGTGAGGGATCATGGGAAACGCAGGCGAATCATGGTGATTCATTTCACGTTCCCTTCCTCCGCTTCTCGCGCACAACATCTATTTGTAAATTGTGAGGTCGGACTTTTTTAGGCTTAATCACAATTTGACTTTTTTAAAAAAAATTAACAAGGATAATGCTGAGCGAACTGGACACATGTATGAAGGCGAGTTAAAAGTTGAATGTTTTTCAGGCGTGACTTGTTTATCTGCGGGGCGAAAATACTGATATGTCGGAAGCCTTTTTTCTCCACTTTGTCGCACTGCTTCCTCGGTGTGCTGTGGGTTCAAGCGGTAGATAACTCTTGCACCTAAATTAGAGGGAAAAGATTAAAGCAAGAACGCAGTCAGTGTTGCAAACAAGATGACTCAACAGTTTTGTTTTATGTGCCCTGCTGAGATTGGTTGTCACGGTTTTGTGTTTTTTTGGTTGTGAAGCTAATTTTTAGCTTAAAAGAGCTACGTCACGGTTTGTGCCTTTTGAAAAATTTAGCCTAATTTTTTCGTATGCGTCATTTGTAATCCGCCACGATCTTCTTCATCCTTGTTCCTGTTTAGTTTAGTATCACCTCTTGGGTGTTTCCCTACCTTAGTAAACTATTATTTTGAGGTTTCCTAAATTTTAAGGGTAATTTGGTCCGCCACAAAAAATGACTCAAAATATCGTGACGAGGCTCCTTTAACTTCATTTAAATGACCAAGAAAACCACTATCTGCCGCATCAGGCAGCAATTTAAATACTTAATGTGAGATAGGAAAAAAAGCAGTCGTTTCTTACCGTCCTCTGAAACTGCACAATGACAGCTTGGTCAATGAATACTGTGCGTGTTTCAGATGTCCTATTTTCCTCTTTCGACACATCGAAACTGACGGAAATAATCTGTATCTTTGTGATGCACAAAGCAGAGAATTCTCAATTTCTTCAGTTCCAAATCTAAATCGGATATTTACTGTGTCTCAACATTAAAATCAGGCCGATATTTGCAACCATCGCACTTTTCAAAACAATTCGGTCAAATGTTCTATCTCGAAATCTAGAGGGTGGTTTTTTATCTGTTTCTCTGAAGAAGTATTTTCTGTTACTGAGTGTTTAATCATGTGCTGAATAATTGCTAAATTTAGTTCTTGTGGTTTTGTTTTGTCTTGTGTGAGTTAGTTAATAGGTCTACAAGTTTATGGCCAGTATGCCATTAAATACATCTGCCCAGGAAGGAAAAAATATTTTTTCCAAGCTTTCCTAACCTACTTTGAGCAATATCAGCAAAATGTTGAGATAGGAATATACTAAACATGTTAAATCAGTGGAAGTACAACAATCTAGAATTGTCTTCAATAAAATGGCCAATATATATTTTTTCGTCATATTCGGTGAGGATTTTAATTAATGAATTCTACTCATTGAATCTATAGGCCGGGTCCCCTCAAAAAATCCACCGAAAAAAATAGAATTACGATTTCTCATACAAATTTTGTGAAAAAAGTGGTTTTAGATATCATTAATATTTTGACTTTTTCAGCAGTTTTGTATAGTCTCATTATTAATTAAAGAAAAGTAATTGCGATAAGCCAACAGGCGGGACGGTGCATTTTGAAGTTCGTAAATATATGTAAAAGAGGTGCAAGTGCTATCTTGGGAATCTTTTATAATCTCGCCATCCTTGTCAAGCAGTTAATTGGGCGTCGGTAAAATCAGGTATTAACAGGAATAATAAATATACAGGCGAAATTTTCCTGCTGTCGACATTCTTGTCAGACGTACGATCGCTCCGTGCTGATTTTTCATGAGGAAGTTTAAAAAATCGCCGAACATTTTAACTCTACTTTTTGAGGTGGGTTGTACTTAATTTCCTCAGAATGTTATTGCAGTAACTTTTCATTGTCATTACATATTTTTCAAACGAGTCTTTTCATTTAAATTTCCTTCGGTGCTATATTAGCAGACAAGGATCGGCTAAATGATTTCGGCAGAGCCCAAAAAGCTCGCACGTTCCCGATCATAAATAATATCGAACACTGAAATTTCGTTATTCCCGAATGGATTAAAGTCAATTTTCAACACAAACTGGTAAGGTAAAACGATGTTTGTTTAAAAATACGACTGAATACATCAACTCTGCTTAACTTTACCATGATCTACTTAGATTAATCATTTTAGTATACACATTCGCTCACAAAATGACGAGACTATATGTCTGTGCGGCCCGAGAGAATCTAGTGTCACAGTGGTGAAAGCAATCCGTTTGCGAGGACGGCAATGTAGAGAAAATCGGTCACTTTGACTGAAACAAAGTGCACCTAATTGATTAAAAAACCCAAAACCTTGTTTTTCAGCCGAGGACTGATCTTATAATAACCAAAAATGCAAACAAAGACTGAAAGTTAATCCCATAAATATGATATTAAACTTTTTTAAGTGCCGCGTCCTTTTCCAGTAAAATGGGAGTAAGCCGTTAAGGCAAGCACTTTATTCCTTTTCTATTTAAAAAGCGAAAATGTATATAAATCGGGAAGTACCACTGTTATTTTATATTAACTGGAGTGAAACTTAGTTAGGCCTAGCTCAAAAATTGAAAAGACAAAATATATGATGACCGGCAAAAGAGTACTGTTTGCGCATGATTGAAAATCACCTAGCAGATGGCCTCGGTACTCTCAACTCAGTGCGCGCAATATTTCAAGCTTTTGTTACAAAATTTTATAGAATTCTTGGAAAACAATATTAATTGCCTCATCGTTTTTCACCATTACGTACTGAGAATACATTTCGAAAGCATTTTTGACGAAACAGTCCTTTCGAAATAAAGGGAAATGGGACGAAAAGGTTTGAACGGCTCTGATTGACAATGAGCTTGAAGCAGCTGAGCGAGTACATATATGCTTCAAAATAGCAGACACTTTGGGAAGCTTCAATTTGTTTTCGGTTTACTTTACATTTCTGCTCCAGCTAGCTATTTAGGGACTGAGCAATAATTATCAGGAGGGGGGGCTGAAAAACTATAGTTATCTAGCAAAAACGTAGACCGTACCCCCCTCCAAAACCCCCCTCTGTTATGTTAAAAATAACGTCGCAACCCCCCCCCCCCCCCTAATTGATCAGTTGTGAATTTGCTTTTCATTTTGATTGAATATTTTCAATAATCGTTTAACAGCTGTTCGTATTGATATTTGTTACAGTCTAGCATGATGCCTGTATTGAGAATCTTTTATTGCGTTTAATTTTATTTAAATTTCGAATAAAACTTAAGCCCCCCACCTCGGTCAAATGAGTGATTTTACTTTGAGCCCCCCCTATCTTGTCAGCAATTTTATGTAATGCCCCCTCTAGGTTTTCAGCCCCCCCCCCTCCTGATAATTATTGCACAGTCCCGTAATTTTGTTCCGCCTAATCTTTTTAATTTGTTTCCTTTTAGAGCGGGAGAAATTAGGGAACCCTTATAAGAGAAATATTATCAATGATTTTGTTATCAAAACGGGAAAATTCTTCAAACATAACTGAACTCCTAACCAACGAGCGTTCCAGAATTTATTGTAAATGCCTTTTCTTTGGTGGTATAGCTCTAAACTCCTTCGCGCCGCAATATAATGGAACTTGAACTTTTCAGATGCTTATCAAAGCGTTACAGCTGGGAAATCAGGATCGCAATTAATGAAGCAAAAGTTTAGAAGTGTGTGCGCAGTATGCTAGATCTCCTTCGGTAGCACAAATCAAACAATAACCAGTGAGACTGCCTCAGAGTCCGTTTGTTGTAACGAAGGTTATAATTAAATGATATGGATCCATTGTATTCCATTTGTGGGAACGGATGTTCGGCGCACGACCTTGGCACAGGTCTGTGTACCTTTGATATTACTGGAAGTCTTGAGTTATGTACTTATCAAACAATAATTGCACGTGCAGGGCTCGATATTTCCAAGAGACGCTAAAAGCAATTGTTGACTGTACCAGATATCGCCTCCTTTACCGATCAGTTTTTAATATATTTGAGTTATCTCTTTTCGTAGCTGGCATTGTCTAAATTTTATCACGTTTTATTTCGAGCTTTTGTTGCACTCAGACACGTTTAGCGAATTGTTTGACTTTCTACTTTTCATATGTAAAGCATTACATACCTTATAATTACCATGGTCAACAAGCGGCGTAGGTGAAACGATACACGCCGCACAATTACCAAGGGCCATGACAGTTTACAATATGTCACTCAAACTATATTTTACTACACAAGATTGGGTGGTTATTTATCGAGCCCCGAGCTTAAAACAAACTACTTTTTACAGCATTTTTACAGCAATCGAGCAAAGGGTTCCACGAACAGATTAGAAAGGGGAAAACTTCAAAGAAGTACCCAACAAGAGAGTTTCAACTTCACCGTCGAGAAAGATCTTCATATTATATTGAAGGTAAGTTTATTCCGGCCAGTTTATTAGATTTCTGTGTTTTGCGAATTATTACGTGAAATCTTCGCTAGTAAATCATGAATTTACTGAGGCAGTCAATTCTGTTTAAATCTCATCTCAGAACAGTACGTTACTGGACTCTCAAGTTGACATGAACCGGAGCTAGAGATTGCATAAGTAATTTAGAGCCAAAAACTATCATTGCCACTAAGCTCGACTATCCGGCTGACTTTTATGTTTATAATCCGCTTCAATCTTAGATCTTAAAACACGATCACTTTCTCAAAATCCGCGTTCTTTTCGTGAACTTTACGTAACCTGTGTTGTTTATGATGTTGGGAAATGTTTTTCACAAGAAGTAAATTTACATTTTGCATGCTTGCAGCGGATGAGCGTCGCCAGGACGCCAGGCTAATAAACGCCAACGAAAGCTCCGTGACTTGACTCACGAAGCCCATGATCTATACCTATACTGAAGAAATCACTGATTAATGGGTGCGGTACGCAGCTCTTTACAAGGTCCCACAGTATTGGCTAAAAAAATGACAAACAAACAACAGTAACAATGGACCCCAGCCCTAAAACAATAGAGCTGCTTGCTATTAACATCCAATGAAATTAGAGGTTCTAGCGAGCTGCGAACTATCCCGGGGATTAATGCTAATGTTGCAGAGAAGTATTCCGTGTGTCGATCTGGTTGTCACTGATGGCCGGAATAAAACACTGACATCTTTTTGATTTAAGATTTAAACTGCATAAAAATCATTAACGATAGAGACGAGAAAATTACACTCCGGCCATGTTTTGAAAGCTATTCAAAAGGAATGAAGAAACGAAAAGTTGTTTGCAGAGAGACACATGGGCCAAAAGTGTGATTGCCAATTGAAAATTTGAATCGTTTCTTAACGAATTGTCTCAACTATGTGTATGAGTAATTTCCGTTGCGTGGGCTTATTTTATGTTGCGCTCAGTCTTAGTCGATTTTCTTGCTTGCAACACTATTTACACTTATATTTATACCGATATTTCTTTTCCCGCTTTGGTAAATTTCTAAAATATTCCAACTTATGGTAAAGGAGAAAAGTTCTCGCTGCAAAGGAAGCAAGCACAATACCTAGCTCAAAACATCTCACTGCCCGTGAAAGACGACCAAAAAACTGACGGAGATTTTATGATAAACCTGAAATCACAAAGGAAGTATTCGTGTGTCTTATTGAGAATTTGAAAGCATCCTCCTTATACAAAACTGCATACAACTTGCAACTCAAATCCCCCCCCCCCCCCCTTCCGCGCCCCCACCTCCTCTTTATTTCCAGGCGAAAGACAACGACCTGATACGATTTTTGTTGTGGTTCAGTTTCACGATATTCTTCAATTATTTTTTTAAAAAAGATTTCAATGCTTCAGTACACGAAATTTTCTATCTGGAATAGACAACCATCATTATATATGATCATCATGTTTCCCACTTCGAATGAATGACTGGGGGGATAAGACCGGAAATTACTTATAATGCACAAAAAAAACCAATTTCACAAATCAGGGATATTTTGAAGGACATTACTTTTTTCATTTTTAAGGGTTTTACTTTTCTAAGTCATGAATTTCCGGGATGAAGGATATTAATTCGATTTACACATTTTTAATGTGTTTTTCTTTCCGTTTTCTTTCTGAGATTGTAGTTTGTTATCGAACCAAGTTAAGACATTTTTCGTTGGCACGTGCGCCTCACGCGGAGAAAATGGTACGTCTTGAGTGCTCGTTATATAAGTAAACGCAAACAACGAAAATCAACTTTGTTGCCGGGAATTTTGATCCTGAAATGGCTAAAATAGTAACGATGACAGCCAAAAAAAGTTTGAAAATAGATTTTCTGAAAGCAATAATTTTTAAAGGGTGCTGCGAGTCGCAAAATTATAGATCAGATGGTGATCTTATCAGAAAAGAACCACATGAAAGAAGTATCTTTTTTGTTCAGTTGCTCAGTCAGCTTACCTTATTTTAGCTAATTTCATCTTCCTAAAATGTTAAAAACTGAAAAAAACATCTCAAATAAAATCTGCAGTTGCAAACCAAAGAACCAAGAATTGCGAGTAAGATATGTTCAATAAAAGAACATTTCTGACTTTTATTTTGGTCCATTAAGGCTTCTAAAGGAAGCCAGTAAAAGCAATCACATTTTTATCAGTCAAATTAATTCATCACACATCAAAATAAATCCCCATTTCAGAAAAATATACACATGCATCAAAACATACAGTTTATCGTTAAGGAAACGGAGGTACATTTCAAATTTGTCCGGCTATAATTTAACATGTTAGGTTATTAGGCGGATTTGGTTTCCATCCTGCCGCAATGGGATGATTGAACTTAACTGTGATTGGAAAAAAATTTGAAAGTATTTACTAAGCTAATTTGCGCAAGAATAACTTCCAACATCTCTCTGTCAGTAGAATAGGTTTTACAGAGGAGATTTGAGCACTTATCCTGTAAGTTAGAATCGTAAAAATTGTGCATCATTATGGAAAATCGTAATAATTCACCTGTTTATGCCATTTCATATCCCACGAGGACTAAACCGTATACGTACGAAGTGGGGCAAGTCATGTTCACCGTTCCCTCTGTCAGTGGTACTGATATAAGATAACATATTTTCTCTTGATCAAATGATTTATTGCGGTGAAATCTTTGCACAAATTACCCCTGAACAGTTTAGAAAATATTTTACGACCCAAAACTGTATGGAGTTGAAAGAAAGATTTTCACTTATAAAAGCTTCATAAATATTCCTAGATTTCATTTTCTGAGAGTGCCATCAATACCTCGACATCGCGGTCATCTCTTAAACTATGTTCATCCGTGATAAGCCTATAGTTACCTTTGTTATATTTTTGATCCCTTTACGCAGCCAATCCAGCTAGAATTTTATCTTCCTTGCTAATTACGACCAGCTGCCATTTCACTGCTACTTTTAAAATAAGGAATTTGGCGCCCATCAGTTCAGATCGCATTCGCGTACTCGACGATGGTCAGCTCAATCAGCGAACAGCTGATTCAATTTTGAGGCGGTTATTTTTTGTCTCGGGGTAAAATCTTCTCACATGTCATGTCAGGTTTGAATTCATCTACACCGCGTGATTAGTTGGAGTAGAACTAAAAAATAACGACACTGGTCATCACAAACGGTAGGAAGGGTTGACTATTGAAACGATGCAAAAATCACTTGCTTTTTTACTTACTTATACTTTATACTTGCTATTAAACCTACTTGCTTACTTCCTTAATAACGAAGTTCACAGCATGACACACACACTTCGTCAGTGTCAGTGTAAATGCTATTTTTTTAATGCATCCTATAGCTGTTTTCAAGTTTATGGAGGCTTAACCGAATGAAATACAATTCACCGGCTAAATTGAGAGATCAATTCATAAAAACGATGTGTTCGTGGCTTTTCAAGAACCTAAAATAATTTTCCCTTATTTTCCGATTCTTTTTTGCGCGGTTTTGGAAAGAGGAACGACAAAACGACACTGGAGATTTATTCAGAGAAAAATGGTTTTTCAAACTTGACAGCCACTCGAGAATTTTATAGATTGCACGTTCATTTTCATACTTCGATGTAAACATATAATTTCCAGTTTAGGTTTCAAACCAAATTTTATTGACGAATGCGTGCATTGCAATATCGCTAATATAGCATCATAAATAATTAGATCTTCTATTGCTGTTTTGGTCGAATATAAATCGTATTTGTACCGGAAATATGATCAATGTTTTTTTTGGAATACTTCCGAGCAAATATAAAACCTTTTTGCGGCGGATTACAGTACCGATATAGAACTGCATGTTACAAGGTCATATTTCGATTCACACACAACGAATTGCATGTATATAAGACCTAGCCAATGAGTAATTCTTGTTTTCGTATGAAAAAAATGCTTCTCGATCGATAAGTTCCTTTTTTTTTTCAATTAATTTTTTGACAAGTTTGTCATTTATATGTTGGCTTTTCCATTACTTGGCAAATGTTCAGTAACACTGAATGCATCTAATAAATTCCCCGTACATTTGTTTGTTTTTTTACTGGCCCAGAGGGTGGAAACTGGACAGAATATGTCAAAATTTGTCAAAAGAGCCACAACGCCAGCACGTGCGCGATGTTTAATAGCGATATAAAATGAAACAATGTAAAATCAAATTCATTTCATTTTACATTGTTCCAAATCAAATGAAAAAGGAAATAGTCAGCATACCACATTATTATCAGTAGTCACGTTCCATGTTTCTAATTCTAAGTGGATTTAAAAGTTCAATCAATTTTAACGAGAAAATCTATTTTAAAAAATCTATTTCCCACTTTGAAAAATTGAACAGTATGGAAGTTTAATTAAAACGGCTTTCGCGTTTTACTCTCGCTGTTTACGTATCGCTCGGTTTTTCATTGCAACCAATCATCGATTGTTAACAAATTGCATCAAAGTGCTATGTTCCTAAAGAGTTGAAAGTCAAATAATAAATACGTATTTAGGATCTTTTTTTAGCCTTGCCGAGGTAAATTAAAACGGTGATTGATCTTCTTTAGTAAGCTATTCGTCCATTTGGCCTCCACAAATGAATTTTTGGAGGCCAAATATCGTTTTCGATACGGTCTTGAAATCGCGTCAGTAAGCACTGAGTCTTGATAAATGCTTCGTGAGATAGGTCACGGTTCTCTAAAACGTGTTCCAATCCACAGCTTTACATAATAAATTGCGCTATTGGCAGACTCCGTTGTTGCAAAAGTGACAGTTCAACTTCATAACTCGGCGTTTAATTTGTATGCATGCATAATACATGTGTATATAAAGATAGTACGCGAGTTTATAAATGCGAAATGTGTTTTATCCTTCGTGGAAGACGAGCTGTAGGTGAATAGTACGTAAGATGACATTGCTGACCTTAACTGATTTTTGATCTTTATAAACGTAAAGGCAGTGATGCTAGTTCATAAAAAGAGAAAATACGTTGATTTAATTGTTGTAGGTTAATTCATTAACATTGTGGCTCTTTCCGCTTTTAAATTTCCAGTTGCTGGAAAGGCCAGGGGCCCAGTTTATCGCCGTGAGGAATGATGAACAACTCTAACGCGTCATATACACTCAACGGCACGACATCAATTCCAGCTTTGTTAAAACCAGTTACACAAGAAGACAGATGGTTAAGAAGGTTTAATTTCTTCCTCGTCTCTGTGGAGGTAGCAATCGCTATTATAGCACTGGCGGGAAATTTTATTGTAGTGTACGCTTTCGTTGCCTACAAAAAACTGCGAGCAAGTGTCACAAATTACTTTGTAATATCCCTGGCAGTTTCAGACATACTCACATCGGGTCTCGTAACTACATTCAAATTGGACCAAACTTTGAAAAGGAACAAGTGGTCGCACGGTGAATTCATGTGCAGTTTCTATACCACAATGTATCTACTGGCCGTGCCAAGCTCGGTTATTAACTTGTGCGTGGTCACACTGGACCGATATCTGGTGCTTAGAATGCCTCTTCGATACAACTCGTTAATGCCGCCCAGCAGAGCAGTGTTCATAATTTGCTGCGTATGGGTTTACGCGTTTATCTGGGCGTGTCTTCCAGCTTTGGGATGGAAAGCGAATTTTCCAGTTTTGAATAACGGTTATTGCTACTTTACAACGACACGGGCATACAATGTGACTGTTAATATCGTGAACTTCTTACTACCGATGATATTCATGGCAATTTTCTGGTCCTTGATCTACGCGATTGTGCTTCAACACCGTGAGAGAGTTTTTAAAATGGAGCAAAACCTTTCGTTTAACACAAATGAGTCAACCAACAACTCTAGCAACACCCTAAACAGCCAGACCGCCTCATCGAGCCATCTTGCACCAAAAGAAAATCAAGAGAGAAAGAAACTGAGACGAAATTTCCGCAGATCGCGATACATCGGCTTTATTGTTGTGCTGTTTTATTTCTGTTGGTTGCCTTACGTGACAACAAGCATGATTGGAAACTTGTGCACATGGTGCAACGCCCAAAGGCTTATTCCTTATGTCCTGTACGACGCCTTCCTAGCATTGGGTTTTCTTAACTCTGCGCTCAACCCCTTCCTTTATCCATTTCATGACAAACGTTTTAAAGAGGCGTTCGGGGACATATGGAGGAAAATGAAAAGCAAGACTTTTGTTAAACTGTTATCTCGCAAAGAGAAAGTCTTAGAGATGGCAAGGGTCGAGGTTGCTGCGAACAGGACGGTTGTGGCTTTTGATCAAGTGTTGTAAAAAAGCGAAAGCGAAAGCGAATCACTCAGGCCAGTCACAAAAGAAAACGATATTGAAGTTGTTGATTACCTTGAAACAGACTATACAAAAGATTCGTTATAAGTGTAGATATCAAAATGCAAACCTTAGCTCAACGTTTTAGATTTCCTCAAAATCCAAATGAACTAAAATGGTTCGAACAAGCTTAGATCAAAGCGTAGAACCGTGTTTAATTTCTTGCCAAGGGTACAAATGCGTTCCGCTATATACTGCCCTTTTTTTCGTTATGTATATATGATTGGTAGACTAGAGAATTGGGAAGTAGACTGCTAGTGGTCCCTTTCTAGACAGTCGCGACAGCGCGCAAAATAGCCGAGAGCGTCGAGACTGGAGCGAGGAGAAAAAGCGAGAAGAGACTGAGAGAGAAGCGCCTCTCCCGACGCCCCCTCCGATCGTTCGTTCCGGTTTTCCGCTTTCGCTCGACTATTTCGCGCGCCCTCGAGACCAGAAAGAGACTGCTAGCAGTCTAACTGGGAAGGGAAAAAATGACATCTGCGTAAATTCAAGCGAGTTCAACTTCCCTCGGGGTCATTGTACAGAAGCTAAACTTCAGTTGTAAATCAGCATAAATGTGGTTGAAAAACATTAAACTGATATATTTGATGATTAAAAATTAAATAATCGTGTGGTACCAGATAACTTATTCATATCTTTTTCCTTATCGACCTACTGGAGGTTTTCTTATAGGGGACTTCTTGCATTTTCATACATGAGGTATGAATCACGTTTACCTTGTATAAAAACCACAAAATGAATAATTATTGATATACTGTGTGGTATAATTCATCACCAGGTGCCGTGTCATTTCTTTTGGTTACGTGACTCGGAACAGAACAAGAAAACCGATTAGCTCTGAGGACGAGAGTTAGTTAATGGAAACAAGAAACGAAACACATAAACATTTTTCGACTGAGCATATTTTGGGGGTCTAAAGCGATGGTTAACATTTACACAGACTTACGTTACTGTGACAGCATTTCAGTGAAAGATATCGTGTTGCAAACGATATCAAGAACAACAAACCGAACTAAAAGTTAAACTAAATTTTCTCGGCAACAGCAATTTTAATAGTTACCTTTGTTCGAGTGTCGACGATCGAGTCCTCATTTCCAGTAAGCCCTTCTTCTTTAACTTGCAATTTGACAACATTTTAATACAAGGCAAGAAACAGTGAATTTTTGAGCAATCTCGTCCCCAGAGCCCGCGCTCCCCTAGACCAGCTAAGAGCATGCGCACGTTGTTGAAAAATTGCCTAGCTCCCAGACCTCTTTATTTCGTCGTGATCAATTCGTTTCGGGTCACGTGACCTGGCGACATCCCCGTTCACGTCATCCTTGAAAAGTCACCGTCGCATACAGGAAAGAGGGAAAAATTATTTTTAAAACACTTGCATTGTTGAGCCTACTATCACAAAAGGAGTTTTCTCCAAACATTTATATCTAAAACAAACACGAGCTGGTGGTAAAAGTTTGTGTAAAATATTTATTTACAGTACATCTAATGTACACATCAATACCTCAAAGCTCAGGATGAAAAGATTATTGACACCTACCAAGAAATATTTTTTGGCGATACCACGAGATTTTTACCTCATTAGCATACAACTTTGCTCGGAGAAGGCATAATGCCACAAATTATCTGCATATATTTACAGGAGCTACGCCACAATATTTCGACAAGAACAATGTCCCCAAAACAATAGCAACTGTCAAACTGGAGGACCAGTAGAACAATATCACAACCAACAGGAACAATGCCCTAGCCCTCTCCTCCCCCCCCCAAACAATAGCAACTGTTACACTAGAGGATTAGTAGAATTACAAACATTTACACTTTTTTTACGGTTATTTAACTTAATACTCAGTTTGTAATAATGGCTTATTAGGCCTTATGTCCACAAGTTTCATTTCACCCTTAAAAGTTCTTAATTTTTGACACTTGTATACTGGAAACGGATCAGCCGTCGTCTGGGACGAACTTGGGCAAAGAACGGTAGTATACATACGCCGGCAAACAGACGAACTATCGCGATAGTTCGTCTTGTCGGGATAATTCGTCTCTGAGACGGATGATTCGTCTGTTTGCCCGTATTTGCAGAGAAGAATTATCAAAACGAACTACCATTCTTTGCCCAAGTTCCTCCAAGATGGAATCGATGGTCCTTATGGACGGATGACCCGTCTCTAGTGTTAATCGAACCAACAAGTTCGAACTAGAAATATTTACAAACTATCGAGAATAGAAATTCGTGTGCGCTGTGTCTTTGCCAGCCATCAAGATATCGCGAAACAAAATTATTATTTGGATCACAGCCCGCAAGTACGAGCCTGGAATAATATTCGACTGCTCAGCTGTTATATATTAATAGAATCCACAATCGTTTATGGCGATCTTTCTATTTATGTATATTAAATACGGTGTTTATACCTATCAACAGTGTATCACACAAAACATCGTAAAACCTAGACTTACCCATAGCCGTATAGTGTTTACTAAATAGGTGAATAATGTTCTCGAACGGTGATTAGATATTCGAGAGATTAAGCATGGCGTTATACGGCAAACGGGAAACGCGAACTTGCATGCCTTTCACTTTGCAACCTTTGTATCTAATCCTTAAATAAATCTCTCAGAAAAATAGAAAAAAAATGACTAGTTCACAAAAAACTCAAACCGACTTATTTCCGCGTACATACATGCCGACGGCATTTCCTCAGAAGATAATATTCACCATTCACACAAACATGTTTGTTGTCAAACAAATCGACGCCGGTGGAATTCTGAAGCCTGAAGTTAACTTTTGCTTTGCGACAGTTTGAGTCAGCTTAACCTTTTTCGTTGATTTGGCAACGCGCTGCAAACAAAAGTGTTAAATTGTACACCAGCTTCTCACGCGTAATATATTCCGTATTCCGTACTGAACGCTTCAGTGAATCTCGAGAGAAACGAGACGAGTCTCGAGAGAAACGAGACGAGTCTCGCGAGAAACGAGACGAGAGGTGGTAACTTACATTTTGAGCGGTACTGTTCTCCTAACAGCAGATCGTAGAAGTTGAATTTTTGCCTTTCGCGGGAAAAACAAACGTCATGCTTAATCTTGCGCATTTATTTTCAAGAGTTTGTCCAAGCCGTCCGCGTTAAAACTTTGTGGAATTCTTTAAACTGCATCTTTACGAGCCGATAACAGTTTAACAAAAGTCTTGCTTCTCATTTTCTTCCAAATCTCCCTAAAGGCCTCTTTAAAATGTTTGTCATGAAAAGGATACAGAAATGGGTTGAGTGTAGAGTTCAGAAAACCCAATGCTAGAAACACCTCGTACAATATATCGGGAATGAGTCTTTGTCTATTGCACCACGTGCACAAGTTTCCAATCATGCTTATTGTCACGAACGGCAGCCAACAGAAATAAAACAACACAACAATAAATCCGATGTACCGGGATCCACGGACATTTCGCCGCATTCTCTTCTTATCCCTTTTATTGTTGTTTTCGTGTTTTGGCGAAAGCTGCGTCATTTGTTGGGCGTCTCCGTTGGCGTTCATATTGTTGCTGGAATTGGAAGAATCGTTCGTATTAAGCGACAGGCTTCTCTCAATTTTCAGAACCCGTTTGCGGTGTTGTTGAACGATTGAGAAGATGAAAAACCAGATTATCGCCATGAATAACATCGGCAGTATGAAGTTCACGATATTCACCGTAATATTATACTGTGTTAAAGTCACAAAATAACAACGGCCGTTTATATAAGGCGGTTGGTGCCACCTCCATCCCATAACAGGCAGGCATGCCCAAGTGATAGCATATATCCATAGGCAGCCGATTATGGCTACAGCTCTTCTGGGTGGCATAAGGGAGTTGTATCGAAGAGGCATTCTCAATACCAAGTACCGATCCACTGTGACTGCACATAGATTAATGACGGTGCTCGGCAAGGCCAGTAAAAACATTGTGGTATAAAAACTGCACATGAATTCACCGTGCGTCCACTTGTCCCTTTTGAGAGTTTGGTCCAATTTGAATGTAACTACGAAGGCAGAAGTCAATATGTCTGATATTGCCAAGGATATTACGAAGTAGTTTGTTGCGCTAGTTCGTAACTTCTTGTACGCGATGAAGGCATACACCACAAGGCTGTTAAATACAAGGGCTACAATTACAATTATGATCTCGGCAACAACCAGAAAAACTCGAAAAGCTTCGTTCCATTTCTTTTCTTCTGGAAACGGTTGTGATACGGTCGGAATTGGTGAAGGTCCACTGAAATTTGACGCGTTTGAATTGTTAGCCATGTCACAGCACCTGCTACCTGGGATTTTTCACCTAAAAAACGCAAAGAAACGAGCTATGCTTCAGTAAACACAACATTTCATTAGTTCCAATAAATGAATCGTCAGTTATTCGCTCTACTTTCTCAGTACAACCTCCTTTCTAACAGAATTAATAGGTTTGCTGTTTTTTATTTCCCAGATTTCTCGCCGACCTTCAAAAGAAATTATACACTCAAATGAGCTGCCTCATTGAAGTGGTATTGCCATTTTACTTTGATACGTTGGATGTTTTTTCCGACAACCCAAGATGCCGACGGATCGATAACTGTGGTCAACTAAAAGGTAATTTTTGGAATCTTGCAACAGCAGGTAGTAAGCGAATTGGGGTGTACAGGGGTGCAGACGAAACCAGGAATGGAACTAAACTCTTAAAAGCGTTACTTCACGAACAATGGGTTACACTCTGTTAGAAATGTGATTACTCTTTTCAAGCAAATCCGATTTATAACAATAATAGCTCAGGATATTTTTAAAAAAGTTTGAAGTATTAACATATTGCAGACGCAACAATATAAATGATCTATTTTAATTTGCATTTTGAATTTGCTTTCTGCAAAGAAAAAGAGCGCTAACCAACAGATTAGTCAGTTAAAAAGTAGTTTGCAGAAAAAAATGCAGTTAACTCAGTCGCATGCAAACAGAAATGATTCATTCGTTAACTATAAAATGACCGTGTTACCATGTTTGCGACCGATGTTATGAAAATACACAATTGTGTTCTTCGTCATGCAGAACAAACGCGCGAAACTGAAAAATGGCTGATGTACATAGAACGGAGCTCTGATTTGTTAAGATCATGTCACGTGCTATTAATTTGAGAGTTGGCATAAATGCAATACTATAAAGCGCGTGGTGTCCCATGTACCAGCGATCATTTGGCATCCAGACATTTCAAATATGACCCACAAAGCAGTCTGATATAACCGGAAGAGAAAACTTGACAATTTTGAAATGGCCCAGACAAGATTCGTCAGTGGAGACCGTGCGTGCTGTGTATACACTGCATGTCCTACCACACAGAAATGCACACGCAAAGAAGCACTGGCTAGCCGTGTTGAAATTTGTTTCATACGAACCTGACGTAGTTGAGATCCGAGTAATTTTTTTTGTAGCTATAGAGAGAATATTCAGTGATACAAAACTTCAGTCGAAGACATAGCAGCTAATTTTAGCATGGACTTGAAAATCCAAAGTAACGACGAATGGCCTACAGTCGGGTGCACAAGGCGTAATAGCGGTTTCCAAAACCAATAAATTCGAGAAACTGTCAGTAACTGGCACTAAATTTAAGAGCTCTTATAGAGGTCGTAAAGTAACTCGACTTAACTGAAATATGTATTTACCTGTGTAGTAAAATACGCAGAGAGTTTTTTAAAGGTAAAGTACCGTATCTACCACTCGATTGGCTGTCAGACACTTCAAAGGTTTCACTTGTGTCGGATATGTGACTTAGCCACCGATCGTGAGTCTTCTTTAGGCTTCTGGTGCGAGCCAAAAATGGATCACTCTGACATGAAAGGCAGGCTGGCCATTTTTAAACATGTTTGCTCGATGTTTTAACTTATTATGAAATCAACTCATTCTTGGGACAGCTGAAAGTAATTTCAATCGCGACAAAGTAGCGCAATCTAGGCACATGAATGTGAATGAAGGGAACTTTTGACCCCTTGCCTCTTCTAAAAAGTGCCAAGGTGGAGAATGTGAAATTTCCACTAGAGATCAAATTAAAAACACGGAGACAGCTGAGTGAAACGTCTTAGAACCACCTTCTACAGTATAATCAATAACACCACCTGCAAGATCTGGTTAATAGGTCTTATTTGAAAGGTCACACACTAGGGTTTTCTCCACATACTAAAAAGTTAGAACCACCTTGTACAGCATAATAAACAGTACCACATGAAAGTACTGCTCAATAGCTTTCATTTGAATGGTCACACACTAGGGTTTCATCCACAGACTTAAACGTTAGAACCACCTTGACAAGCATAATAAACAGTACCACATGACAGTACTGCTCGATAGCTTTCATTTGAATGGTCACACACTAGGGTTTCATCCACAGACTTAAACGTTAGAACCACCTTGTAAATGAGCACAATAAACAGCACCACATGAAAGATCTGCTCAATAGCTTTCATTCAATGGTCATACACTAGGGTGTTATCTGCAGACTTGAAATGTTGAACCACATTATAGCTAGAGCACAATAAACAGTACCACATGAAAGAACACTAGGGCTTTATCCACAGACTTGAAAGTTAGAACCACCTTGAATAACAAAATAAGCAGCACCACATGAAGGCTCTGCTCAATAGCTTTCATTTGAATGGTCACACGCTAGGCTTTCATACACAGACTTAAAAGGTGGGGCACCATGAATAGCATAAGAATATATAACATATTTCTTTCAAAACGGGATCATTGGATAATGTAGTTGAAGTGTTTCAATTGGCTTAGCGATCATGGCATATGAGCAAATATACCATACGGTTAAGCGTGCCCTATACAACGAAAACAGCCGGTCAGCTCACATTTTGTGTGTTTTAATAAAACAATTATTCCATTCCCGCTTGTTGGATATGAGATAGTTATAGCCAACTCGGCGCTTCGCGCCTCGTTGGCTATCTACCATCTCATATCCAACGCGCGCTCGTGGAATAATTGTAAAATAGTACATGAAAAAACTATAGTTTTCATTTGAATAGTCACAATTTAGGGTTGAACCCAACTACCATGGTATAAAAAAGTATACATAATGAAATACTAAGTTTTTTTTTTCATTTGAATCCGGCATTGCTCTTTAAAATTTTACCATTAAACTAGAATGGAAAAAATACGAGATGGAGATTAACGAAATTCAACCGTTCATATTGACTACGACGAGCAGTTCTTACCCGATTTTTAGTCCATGAAAGCTTTCACTGATGTCGTTGGAAGTTTTCTTTCAGCAAATTCTGCCCCTTTAATTTTTTAAGCATGAGATGAAAACTTGGAACCCTTTATGTCTTGGAGACAAAATAGTATCAGTTTTGTGGCGGTTCCCGATGCAAATCAACGCATGAACTCTTGACGTATTTCCAATATGTGATGTGAGTTCCGTGTTGGAACATTTTCTGTTTTAAAATCCGCCCAATACGAACAACATCTGGCTGCAATTAAAAGAGGAAATAACATTGTCCATCGATTGGCCACAAAAAGCAACCAAGACTACAGCAAGGTCGGTTATAGGTTAAGAGCAGTAAATGGAGCGAACGTATTTTGACATTTAACCACGCGAACCAGAAGATCTGAAAGGATTCCTGGAGCGTTTTAATTAAAAGTAAAGCCTCAAAATATTTATCGCGTTTTTTAGTTGTTGAGAGCCTTTTATTAAAAATAAAAAGACTGTTAGGTCGAAATTAAAGTAAGCTTTGAACACCGCGTGTTGATTCTAGACGCGATAAAAAATCATCAGTCTGCGAACATTTCGTATCTACCGACCCCGTGGGCATAAAATACAAACACAAGCTAGTTCGATTAGAGAATGCTAATAACAAATTATTTCACGGGATAACTTATTTTTCTGTTATTAGCTCTGAAAGAAAAGTTATCGAATTGCCACAAATTACAAAAAACAGAATTCGCAAAAATATTACAGTTAAATTTTGCAACGTTTCTTTTATAATCATAGTTAGACAGCGAGGAGGTACAAATAAATTGCTAAGAGCCGAAGACAAAAACAGCATGATTGAAGAAACGAAGAATAAAATGCTATATAATTACTCAATAAATTTTTGTAAGTTGTCTGAATATCTGTAAGTTTTCATACACACGTCCGCACACGCACACAAAAGCCAAACACTATACCGGCGCTTCACTGAAATTAAAACAACGGATTTAATTATTTCATTGGACCGATTCTTGAAAGATAGTTCTTACAGCGATTACTTTTCCTCACGAAAATAAAATAATGTACATCCACAAATACAATAGATGGAGAGAAATGAGATGAAACTTGATAGCTGAGTTTAATCTTGTTAATTTGCGGTCGCTTTATCTTCTGATTCTGATTCGTTTTAATAAAACCAGCGGTTTTGTATTTTTCAAACGACAAATCAATTGAGCCAGATTTTAGCATTGATACTGGAAAAATGACAAATCCGGTAGTAATGCTAGCAAAAATAAAATATATATTTGTTCTTCGCAGGAAAATAGACGGAGGAGGGTTCCTGTTGTTTTTTAAGAAGCAAAGTCCTCAATTCCAATACAATTCGAGACATTATAGTACACAATTTTGTTGAGACGATTCGTAGATAATCCGG